>JAQFZG010000041.1:0-64629 GCA_034695465.1 Entomobrya nicoleti
AATGACCATCACTAGCGTCGTTATACGTCGCATTGTTTCAGCTACGTCGTTATGATCGCTATTACAGCGGGTTTATTACAGTCGTACATATATATGTATAACACTAATCATAAGTAATTCATGAACTGTCCCCTTTTTAGTGATTACAATCCATGCTTCCCTAATTCTTTTTATGCTGGGGAAAGTGTTTATCAATATTTATATGTAGACATTTCATCGATGTAAGTAAGGTGAACTCATAGTCTTACAACACAAGTAGATAGATCACAAAATATCTCAGGTTGTCAAAAAAAGGATTTGGCAGTTCGTTAAATATTTTATCAAAGTTGATTCAGTCCTAGTAGATGGACAGGTATAATGATTTAGGGGGAAATGAGCACAGAATAGAATAAAGGTGATGACAACTCTGCGAACAGATACAATTTGATTTTAAACCAAAGCGCAACCTACTTTCAGTTTCCCTCAAACTATGTGAATGCCTCTGAAAGCAAAATCTAATTTCACATTTCAGAGGTATCAGCAATAAAAGTACAGAATCTGATGGACTGCAGTGAAAGCGGAAAATGTACGGAAACTTTCATTGGCACAATGAAAATAAACAAGTTCATTTTGAAAGCAGTTGTATTAAAAATTCCGTTCGCTTTATGCCTTGCTACTAAATTATGCATCAGGTGGTGGTCAGTCATTCATTCATTTTCTCACAGTCAGACAGCTGGACATATGGAAGTGAGTGAATAAAAGGATTTTGCTTATTTGAGGCCAAAGAGAAATTCGTCTGTGTAATTCAAACCACATGGCATCTGTAGCAGCGTAACACATCAATATCTGGTGCTATTATATCAAATCCAAACATTTCATGGTCTACCAAACAGTAAATGTCAACCAAAACTACAGTGGCATAGCTTAAGGCAACTTTGCATATTTACTTCCTGTCCATTTGCAACATGTACTCAAGCTCGTCCCTTGGTCACTTTCCATTCTCTCTTCTCCATTAGTAATTAAATGTGAGTGCATTCTCACCGCAAAATTTAATGGATCACATGAGCAAATGCTAAAAATATGTACGATTAAAAAACTTGTTTGGATATCTGAGTTTTGTGTATGGGTTCAAAAATAAAACTTTCACCAATTCGCGACGGTTCATATAGTTTCTACTCTTTCATTGTCATGATGTCGATCAAGTATGATAAAAGTTTGTTGTGTTTCATGTACAAAATACGTCAATTAAAAGTTCTGATATTTCCGCCTATCCAAATGAAATTTTCTAGTATTCTGGATTCTCAAAGTGTTTTGGAGAAAGTTTTAAAAGACAACACAAAATAGCTCAGAGCGTAAATTTTTGTAAAAATCTAATTTTCAATAATATTATTTTTGTTGAAATAAATTTAAATCATTGTGAAGTCAAATGAATGAATCCATATCACCCTGTACAGAATAAATAAACTGCATTATTAGTACTTTAGTACAAAGGAAGCGTTAACATGTATATACATGTAAAGAAACTAGACTATTTTCAAAGATACATGGTGAACACAAGAAGCTCAGGTTGCATGTCGTGATTTTAAGTAATTTTCCGGATTAACTTCCCTCTGCGATGTTTATGCACAAAAGTCAGGGGTTTTTGATTCTATTTTACTTTTCATGCTTTCTTCACTCACATACTACTCCCTTTTCGTCAAAAGTCTTACAATAATGCATGCTAGTTCAAACATAAATTCTAGATACGACAAGAAGTAGCAAACAGCAAAGGGAATGGGTCTGTGTACTATCGTATCGGCATTCGGCATAGGGCAAGTTAGTATATAAGTAACAACGTTGTCAGAAACCAAATACGATGGCATTTGGCTTTGAATAAGGAATATAAATATGCAATATAAGTCAGATAAGCGTAGTTACACATTGTTGAACAGTCGTAGGAAACACGGCATCTCGCCAAACACATGCAAGAAGTGAGAGAAAATGTAGACACGTTTTATAGATGTTCCTGCCCCATATAAATTTGCTTGTTAATCGTGATAGTCTTGTTTTTCTTTTGTCTGCTTTATCACTATCTCTTTTATATTATTTTTAAATGAACATTACATGCAGCAATGCAAATTGCTTTTTATTTTTACGGTCAAAGCCTCATTTTATACGTGGCATCAATAAATACTAAAATCATATTTATTCTTCAAATGCATGAGCGGAAATAAAAAGACAGCATGTCGTCGCGGACAATTTTCATAAAATAAAGAATAAGAATAACAAACAATCTATTTTTAGAATACAAACTAGAATTCTAAAAATAAAATTAATATTCTTAGAATATTGGAAATGTGCGTTTGAAATACGTACGACATGTAAGCTTATTTTATCGCAAAATTTACAATGTTTTATACGTTGTGGAAAACAACAAATTCTCGTAATTAATCACGTCAGAGGTTCGTTTAAAACTTTAAAAAATCATGTTCCACGAGTTCACTTACAACGGGTCAAATTATTTTGGCAACTAATCACATTATAACCGCTCATTCTCTACAATTTAACTCATTTTAGATAAGCAAGATATAATATGATGTGATGACGTTGACATTCATAATCAAATTTTCAAACTCTCCACACAAGTATGACACTAATTATCCACGAACACGAAGAAGTCACTATAGTTCATCATCAGAGAACTTTGACAATATACTACAAACCACATTCGTTCTATATCTTGGCACATGTATACTTGCATATTTTCCCTCCCCTCCCACAAGGCATGCAGTGCCAAACCATTCCTTTATTCTCCAGAGCGGATAACTGGATTAAATAATGGCACATACGCCATGCCATGTTATATTTAGAGTGATATCATCCATCCACTTGTTCTCTCTCCCTCTACTTGTTACAATCTGTCACATGAATCAGTTTGGAATTATGACTATGACGAGTGCGTTATTACTACACGATAAAAAAGTGAGTTTCGTTTATTGGACCCTGATAAAAATCTGCCATGCGAGTAAACCAGCATGACTGTCAGATGACTAAACTGATAGAAAACAACGGAACATTATTCTCGGACTCTCCGTCAAAGCCCAATAAAATCCAGCAACGTAAATAAAGTTGTCAATAAAGTTAATCGAAAGTGGAAGAAAAAAAGTATGCTTTAATACGTCTGCGGTATCATTTTTAGGTTTACAAATTGTTAGCGTTAGTGACAGTCATCTGAGGTAAAACCTTCGCCTTTCTTTTTTCCCCTTCTATTTAGCTTATTATTTTGTCTAAGAAAGCAAAGTCGGAAGCCCAAACGACCTCTAAAGTTTCTTAAACTTTTTTTCCACCTCTTTTCGTCTCCACACGACCAATTGTCGCCGACGTACTTGTCTTCTCGTAAGTCTAAAATAACACACCTATACTTTCACTCACTCAAGAAAATTATTTTGGTCTTCCTTTTCGGTAAAATAAAAATGACCTCTAAACTATTTCTTCTCGCCATCACTCTTTTACTCTTACTTTTTTTTACCTCTACTTTACTATTTACCATAAGTACTTTAGCTGTTATGTATAGACATGTGGACAGTACACATTTATTACCCAACTTTCTCCGGTTTTTTCCAAGAAGTTGAAAAGTGTACTATACTGTTTACTTACAACACACATTAATTTGTAGCTTGTACCTTCAGCAATCATATTAAAGGTGATATGTGTATGTTTTACAAAAAGGGAGAATATGTAAATGGTCAATGGTCACGCGACGCAAGTCAAGTCAAGACACAAATCTCGACTTAACTCTATAATTTCTAGTTAGATATACAAACAAAACTGTTCCCACTTCTGCCAACCTGCACGCTTGTTTCAGTTACGGAAAAATAAACTTGGAAAGTTATTCATTCATACTTACCACCGCCTGTCTCCCACCCCATTTCCACTACATACTTACACCACACATATACATAACTACCATTAGCGTTGCATTTATCGATTCAGCAGTAATTTGTCCTTTCTTTCCTAATGGTGGTGTGGTGTGTGTCAGATCAGATTTCTGATAACTCATCAGGAGGTATTCAACAACCATAAAGGTTCCGCCGTCCCTCTTTTACTACTTAATATACAGTGTCTGAGAAGTTGTGGAGACGACGGATCTACCTACACGTTCTTCTGCCTACCTACTAGAAAAAGAAAGTAAACTTGGCTAGAATTACACTTATCTTAAGAAACAAAATAGATATTTCTTTTTATAAACTGTACTTATACACTGGTTTGTTTTGAACTCCGTACACATTTGGAAATTTTAGAGCCACCCAAATTGAGTGAGTTTTTCCATACGAACAAGAAGTTTTCGAAATTGGTTTCTTTTTATTGGTTTGCTATTATGGTTATTACTATTATTTTTAAAGGTTTGTACAGTTTTGCTCTCTGTCTGTGTAACGGTAATCATTATATGACATGGTAATGTACATGATCTACTATGTAGTAGACGTGGAGTGATGTATGGTTTAAGTTTTTGTACACTTTTCTATTATTATGAACTCCAGTCAAATTATACGTTATGGAGCGTATCTGTTAATGATCGTAATAAGTATCCATTTGCGTGTGTATGCAATAGTACCACTAAACACATTTTTACCACGGGAATTTCGTATTTTTTTTCTTTAATATTTTTACAGAAATGCCACGATTTGTTGGACCTGTTGTAAATGTCACAGTGCCGGTGGGACGAGAAGCGATACTCTCATGTTCTGTGGAAAATCTTGCTTCGTATAAGGTAAGCATATTAACATTTCCAGGGGAAATCATCACTTCTTTACACTTTTTGGGGTAAAATGATACAGTTAATTTATAACTTATAACTATAAATACAAGAGCTACTCCAGAGGTATGCATAAGGTGTAATTTATCTTGCTACTTCCTCATATTTTTTTTATTACCTGAAAATCTGCGCACTTATTTTACCTCTAACAATTTTCCTTCTACAAATGAAGGAATTGTTAAGCCATAATCATTTATCTCCAAGCTCAACACTTCATCATTTTTAAATTCATTAATCAGCAGCATTATTCGACTGTAAAAACTTATGATGAACAACACAAGACGCCCCGCTCCCCTCCCTGCATGCAAGTTATATCATCTTACAAGATGCCTAAATATACCTGCTGTTCTATTCCAATTTCTTACCTTTTTGCTACTTTCTTCGCTTTCACACTTACATATATACAGATTTTCTCCGAATAAGCACAAGTAAAGTTATAAACTTGGAAAATCAAAACACCACCAACTCTACTAATGCTCTTCAGACAGTTTTTACAACCTCATACTTTCACTAACTTTCTTGTGGAGTAAGAGTAGAAGAGTTAGACTTTTTTGTATTACATATTATTATATAGTGTGAATAAAATAAGTGGCTTTTCTTTCGCAGTCTATTCTTTTTTCTCCCAGCAGGCCCACAACTCGCTCTTTTCCTCACCGAGAATCTCTTCCATCCATCCGCGTCGAAAAAGTTGTGGGGGAAGAAGCCAGCGGAGATCTTTAAGCCAAGAATTCATCTTTATTGTATTCAACGATATTTTACACAGATACACAAGAAAATGAATGTAGAGAGAAGAGGAGCAATAAGTATGAAAATATTTTAGAATTTTGTTGCAGCATGTAAACTTCTCCGTGTATACTGTGTAGGTTTAATAATGGGCGAAATAGGGGATCCTTTTTATTATTATTATCATCATCGTATACTTTGTCTCACTAGAGGAGTCTAAGAAAAGTGAGAAGAGGGATGCATATAGTGGTAAAAATGGTAATTTTTGAATCCTTTGGGGAATCCTTTCTCTAATCGCTGAATATGCTGTTTCATTAGCCCCAACTCTGTTGTTATCTGAGTGCCCGTAGTGAGATTTATATTCATTAGTGACTTTTACAGCACATCTAGTGGTATTGGTGTTGATTTTACATGGCTACATACACACTTACTATTTTACCATAGGGGAAATGCACAACGGAGTGAAAAGTGGCTTAACTTGGGTAGCAAGGTGTAGGTAGATGAAGGGGAAAGTGGTGAACATTTTGAAAATCAAGAGAAAGATGAGCAACAAACCATGCAAAAATCTAAGCTGTCAAAAGAGCTCATTCAATCTTTTAAATTTAGAGACCTGTCTATCTGTAAACCATATTATGTACTTAACTTTTATACAAGTTTAGTGGGATTGCAAGATTTATAGAAAAGATTCAAATGAAGTCCTAATAAAGTTTGGTTTGTGCAGTATCCCCAATACATGATCGGATCATAGAGAGAAAAAAAGTCTGAGAACTGTTACGTATAAATTTATATCACTATTATTAAATTGTGCATCCATTGATCATTTAAGTCGAAAAAGGGCTTGGTTGGATGGGTGATGAGAGGGCTTGACTTTTATGATACTCGCTCTACTGCTGCAAAACATGAATTACTTCACGCTCGTTTTTTATCTTTCTCTTTCAATGCAATGTGTACGTTTATAAATAAATGCGATCCTGAAACCTGAACCCAACTTAACGTTTTTATCATAATGCCCGCAACTCATTGCTACCGTATAAATAGATTTCTACCATTTCAATATTTGAATGCCACTTTTTCATATGTATCCTACCATATCGCACACCATGCAACCAACCCTTTCATTATGCTACTTAAATGTGTGCATGTATGCATGCCTTTTTTCTAAAAGGCAACTTGCCGACCGACCGGCATTTACATATTATTATGATATGATATGACGTACCGCTCGGCTGGAGAAAGTACAAAGTCTTTGATACACACACACAAGTTATTATTATAACACGTGGTTTTGCTACGTCGGTGAATGCAAAGTATATTATTATTTTCTGCATAAAAACTCTAGACTCAATGAAACACAACGAGAAAATGAGCAATAGTGAAGATAGATTAATGAGCCTTTTGCACACTCTACTGTTTGTAATGGCTGATTTATGTGTCCCCCACACAAACACATTATAAATGCCACACGCACTGAACAAATTATCTTGTAATTTAAGCAAGTTTTACAACTTCCTTAATTTGTTTCTTTTTCAACTAAGTGCTCCGCTATGTGAGCATAGTAGATGTAAGATTTTAACATGTGAATATTTTACTGATTTTACAGGTGGCATGGGTTAGAGTAGACACCCAGACAATTCTCACCATTCATACTCATGTTATTACGAGGAGTCATAGAATTGGACTTTCTCACACCGACTCTTGGACCTGGAATCTTCATATTAGAAATGTTAAAGAGACGGATCGAGGTTTCTATATGTGTCAGATTAATACAGATCCAATGATGAGTCAGAATGGATATCTTCAGGTTGTCGGTGAGTATTTAGTTTACATTAAGGAATTCAATCTGAAATATGACACTATGGATGTTGAATAAATCATTAATTTACCTTGAACATGATACTGTATTTTTTTATGTAAACTTAATTAAACGTACGCCTGCCTTAATTTTACTCTAAAATTTCAGTTCCACCTGATATCCTGGACTATCCTACAAGCACAGATATGGTTGTGAGGGAGGGAGCGAATGTGACGCTGCAGTGTGCAGTTACCGGTTTCCCAAAACCTACCGTCACGTGGCAGCGTGAAGACAAGAACAAAATTACGTACGGCGAGCATTTAGGTAAGCTAATACCATGCTAATACACGAATGTAATATTAGATTCATAAATTGTAAGCATCATAAAATGCGATAAAGAAACAATGTATTAAATTTTCGAAGTTACTTCTTAAGTCTATAACATGAAATTGAACTAGGTGGTTCTTAGAAGAAGAATGCTTTTACTGGATGTTTAAAAAAAAGTGGACGTATTCTATAATGAGTATGTATGATATATGTCGTGTATCGTATATTTGTTTACATATGTCTTTAGTAATTATCAGTCTGATTACAATAGTTTGACGCTCAATGGGCTGACAATGTTAAACCTCATATTGCAGCAAAGTAAGATTTTATTGGGTCCAGAATATCACTGGCACTACCCGCTTCTCTTTGCGCTCTCTAGAAGTACACCCTATGATCCAATTCAACTTGTATTAACAGTGCAGTTGTACAAAAATGAAATATTTTACTCATTTCTCCATGTCCAAAATGCAATATAACAAGGAAAAGAGAAAGAGGCCCACTAGGGGGTAAACCAAGAAGTGAGAAGCCACAAGAGTCATAGCTTTATGAACATCAAACATATATATCCAATGCAGTATACTATGTGTGTAGTGGTGAGTGGTGACTGCAGTGTGGTTTGGTGGCAGCAGCGATGATAGTGTCAGTCTCATTCTGTCTACTTTAGTTTTTGGCAATGGAGAAAGGGTTTGTTTTCTTCTCTTTTTATGGTATGCTGGATTCAGTTAAATTGTGTCTGATGTGAAGATATTATCATATGAAAAGCCTCCGAATAAAATATATCTTTCACAAAAACATATTGATAGGTTTATAGAGGTGAATTGAATAGATATATCTATTTTGGATCATGGTGAGACTCTAAATTGATAAAAGGAAATGAAATTGAGTGAGAAATGATTGCAGGACATCCTTCCTTCTCACCACCCACCCGCTTTCAAGAGAAAACATAGTTGATTCAATAATAGTAATATATAAAACGATGAGAGAACAATGATAACAGTTGTAATAATAAAATGGGGAGATTCCACCTGCCTCTTTGCGTTTTCCACACACACACAGATATGGCCAAGCCACACAACAATAGACGAAAAAATACCACCGAGAAATATGAAATAATTTTATGAATGACTGAATAGTTTTTATCAGCGAAAAAAAAATTGTTTGGTTGTTGGACTGACTGGAAAATGTTTTTATTTTCATCATGTAATACACAGAATAGCCCAAAGTAAAAAAGGATTTTTTTTGTGGTTTTGGTTTGGGGATGGGGAAGTCAGCAAGGGGTATGTTTTGTAATAGCTTTGTAGGTATGCAACTTACACACATTAAATGCAGTGTATGTACACTTTTGTTATGGGAAGTTCCTTCCGAAGCCTTAAAGTTAAAGCAAGTAGTTCCAGTTGCATTTCTTTAAGATAAACGAGAAAAGTTGGAAATGACTTAACCTGCGGAGTGCATTGAATAGAATATAATGCATAGAAGGACATTCATGACTTTCCAAGGAATGCGATCATGTAAGTGCATTCCATTATTGCACAAAAGTATGTATATATAGTGTAAGATGAAGTGCAATGTGCTTCAAACCATGAAGATGTTTGAAAAAGTTTCGAGTATTCAATGAACTACACTGTTAAAGTTTGTATTTGGAATAAAAGGAATGTTTGGGAGGTTGCATTTTTGTATAGATATAAATATTAAAAAAGAACATGATTATGGAGGAAGCAAATAGTGCATCAACAAATTCTTACAAGTGCATCCACTGAATATAATTGAGAATACTCAGGGCTCATGGAAGTCATCATAAAAATCCAAATAATATTATTATAAATTTACTGTATAAGCTCATGGAAAAGAAAAGTACGTTAGCGTGTACTTCATTTACGGTTGACTGAAAAAAATCATGTTTTGTAACAAAACTGATGTTGAAAGTGCTGATGATGATGTGATGAGTATCAAGGAAGTTGTATTATGTGTGGCATGTTCCGCATCAGAGTTATGTATGTAATATAATTGTGATTTTCCTTCCTCTTTTTAATGTCGTTTTTCTGGAATACTTTTACTTGTTTGGACTGCTGAAATTCCAATAGTGGACACTGTGGAAGGGGAAATATTGAATTTGACAAAGGTGAATCGACTTCATATGGGTGCGTATTTGTGTATAGCCAATAATGGAATACCACCAAAAGTTAGCCGAAGAATACTCATTATAGTACATTGTAAGTCAACATTTTTTAATAATAAAATCCCTCTTGTACCTTTCATTTTAGTCTGCAATATTCTCACTTAATGTACTATTTTGTCTTTAATCAGTTCCACCTATGATATGGGTTCCAAATCAACTTGTTGGAGCCATGGAAGGTGACGATGTCGTTTTGGAATGCCACTCAGAGGCATACCCAAAATCAATTAACTACTGGACCAAACTCAATGGAGATATCATTGTATCAGGTAAACATTTTCAAGAGGCGTATTTTTCTAACTTGTTAAGCTTTCGAAAAAACACGTTTTGCTAAAGCGTTATATTTCTAATTTATTTATTTCCATATTATTGGTCTCCATCAACAAGCTGTCGATGGCTCACCTATTGACAGTTACAACGGTAAGTTCATTCATACTTTTAATGTCATACGCATAAATTCATTGATCCCTTAGGATATTTTTAAATGTTTGTACTATCAAATGAGTAAGAATGGAATATCCTTCAAATCAGTCTTCTAGCGGTCAATGCCACCAATAATATAAAAAATATTAATATTACCATAGGATAATATATTGTCGATACGAATATCTTCAGAAAAAAATATTGAATAGAATAATGTCCTCTTCCTTCCACCTTTCACCATGATCCATCCCAATTTTTCCAATATACGCCATAACGCATTCTTTGACTTTTTCTTTTCAAAGTCAATGTGACTGGCGACGACGCGACGATACTAGTGCATCCCCGCTTTTCTATAAAAGCCATATATAGCATATAGCCCCTGCTGTTGCTCTATCAGTTTCTTTGGACTCTTAGCTTTTACTTTTTTTTACTCTATTGCGTGTTGAATATATGTAATAATCTTATGGAAAAGATATGCCAGACAACCGAGAAACCAAGCAAAAAAATATTACTTCATAAGAGAAATAAAAAACGAGTTCAAGATGACATTTAACAAGACGACAAGACAAGAGCTACTTTCCCTTTCGCCCATACATCAAAACAGTTCTTCACAAAACCGTTCGACAAAACCAACGATGAGAGCAATGAAAAAGGCAAAAGCCGGGGGTAGTCTGTATTCATAGCCAAAAATTGTAGTGTAAAGTCACTTGTGCTTCCCTTCAATAATATTTCTTGACTGCATACGCATCAACCTCCACCACTTCTACTATCCTACAAGAAAGATAACACATTATCATATCTTGAAGTTTGGTATATAGTTTATCTCCCAAAAAATGAACAAAAAAGACGAGTGAGTGTATTGTATTACCTTTTTTTACTAATACAAACATAGATATACAACAGCAGCTGAAGAAAAGAAAGAAAAAAACTCATTCCTTCTGCGTCACGGATACTTTCCTCTCATCTTACCATTTCCTCAATATTCAATTTTCTTCCTTCCCTTTCTTCTAGCATCACACATTTAAGGAGAAGAACATAAAAGAATTTCTGTCAGAGAAATCAAGAGTATTTTTATGTGGAACAAAAAAAGAGTGAAGAAAAAGGGTGCATACACTTTGTATGCAAGCAAGAGAAAATACTTTTATGCTAGTCTAGTCTACACTGTATGGGAACGTTAATATAATGTTTTTTTTCTTTGTATGCAAATTAGATACGTTATGTGTAGTATTATTATGGTTTATGCAGTTTTATTATTACTTCATGATGTGATCATGATGATGACGATAAAAGTGACTTTCTCGTTGTGAGCGTGGGTGAAATGCTACACAAGTACAACAACACAGCTAACTCTCTGCTCAGATTCAGCCAAGTAAATATTATAACATGATCTTTTAGTTTGGTTGATTATTTTATAGTCCAAAACATGAATTCTTAATCTTGGTTTCATTACTTCTTACCATTGCATAACATAAAAAAAGTTTTTGCTACGTTTTTGTATTTTCTACGTGTGTATGCATTTAGGTAAGTATTAATACCAATACATATAGTCAGTTAGGTAGACACTTATGAATTCGTAGTAGGAACCCGGCCTCACTATTTTGTTTACAAAGCCAAATATATAGGAATCTAAGAACAAGTTATGATACCGGCTTTGATACTTAATCACCGAGACTAATCTTCGTTACTCTTGAGCGAGTTCAGTGTTATTCGTTTCGACCAAAAATATGCATACACTTGACTTACTTTGTTGTTCTTTGGAATTAGCACAAGATTGGACTCCAGATGATGGTGATGACTGCTTTCTCCATACACACATATTTTGGAATAAATGCAAGCATATATATCATCGTTCAAACTCAAAGACTAGAGACAGAGAGTGGAGAGTAGTAAAACTTGTGTAGTGAAACATACTACTGTGAAATATCACGGTTTTGATAGCCATTTTCTGAACGATAGTGTGTATATTAATATATTCACATTTGGCGAAAGAAAGTTGTAAAAATATTTTTATTATTATGCTTGTTTACTACAAGCTACGTTTTCATTTTCATGAGGATTTCAATTTCACAGTTGATCTATGGACTTTGTTTGAGATTGTGTGTCCCAGTCCCAGTAGCATATTAAAACTCACGTCACAACATACAATATTCATAGCATGTTTCCAAGCAGAGGGTGGTATGGTGTAGCAAAGAAGAGTTTTTGGGTGCATATGCAATTTAGTGCTTAAGGGAAGCTTTTTACGGGGTAGGGGAAGAAAGTGAACACAACGTGTAGCCTGTCGTTTCAAGCGCAATCTATACGCTAGAAAATAAAGTTTTTCTAAATGTTACGTGAAAGAAAGTGTAACGTAAATGCTATCGTTTTCATGTCAAACTTTAGTAAAAAAAATTTGCGCTTTCAGAGCTTCAACTAAAAGTTCAACACTGTCACTGATTTTTTAAAGATGAAGTTCATGTAAATAGAGAAAGTGGAGAATTTAATATTGCTGGTTTTATTTCACAGGAGAAAAGTATGAGCCTATCCTTGTGGATAATACGTACAAAGTAACAATGCGTTTGACAATTCGAGGAGTCAGCGCTTCTGACTATGGAACATATGTCTGCTTATCAAAAAATTCTCTTGGGGAAACAGATGGACAGATCAAACTTTATCGTACGTTAAACATGGCATGCACAAAAGAAAAATGTTTTATATATGTATATTTATTATTGAATGAACAAAGTAGGGCTATCGCCTTTTTCTTAAATTCTCTCGTCCAAAATGACAGAGAAAGTACTAAAAGTATGGTGGTTTTATTGAATTGTCTTTGATGTTTCAGCGTTGATTCCCTCAACAGTGGCGGCCAAAGCAACCACATTGCCTTCGTCCATTAGTGCTGTTCCTGAGAAAGGTTTGGAATGACACATTATGATATACTTGGATACTTTTACTCATGAAACTTTCCCTATATAATACTTTATGAGGTAATCACATCGATAAATTCATACGTTTTCAGGTAGTAGCAGACGTCTCAATAATGGAGCCGGAAACAAAACTAAAGTTAGCTCTACTCGAACGAGTCATCGTCGAGAAAGCCAACATTCTGACACTGCAATTAGGTCAAATTCACCCAACTCTGGTATGTCTGTCAAACCATTCAGCCTAATGCATGGAGCATTCAGGATGTTTGTATCTCTAGTGCTCGCGAATTTAGTTAAATAATGCTCATTTTATTTTTTCAGTGTTAAGATCACCCGATGACGACGACTCTTCGACAGGGATATGTTTACCAACAATTCATGCTGCAGCTATTATAATTTGCATGTTACATTCCAGTTATACTGTATCTAAAACGTTACTTTCTCATATTACGCAGTAGTAAAAGCTCAGTTTTAATATCCAGTTTTGTCTCAATAGTTTCATTAAAAACCAAATGAAATTGTACGATAACAAATGACATTCATTTCATTGCAAACTTTTTGTGGAGATATGATAAAAAAAATAAGCTGAATTTAGCCAATGAATAAACATAATAGTAAAATAATTTACTTTCGAGGCAAGCGAAGTTGTATACTAACTTTCTGTTTTTTTGTAATATTATTTGAATTCCAGACAAGACTAAAAATTTTCCACCTAAATATTTACGTCAACTGTAAGTAGAATTCTTTGTGCTGTACAGATCATCGTTTTCATCTTAGAAGCTTAAGAGACAGTTCTTATGATAATGATGTAAATGTGCCGTGCTAATATATTATTATAATTATTAGAAAATACAGATATTCCAGATATATCAGTCCTGACTGTTTCTTTTTCTGTATGGAGAATATATGGCTTGTACAGTAAATGCAAATGTAAGAATGCTGCAGAAATATACTATATGTTATATCTTATACGAAAGTAATTGGTTTGAATGGGATCATGTGTTAATTTATATCATCGTAAAAATTGTAATTGTAGAAAGACTACAATAGTCACCAAATCATGCACTGTGTCAAGAAAAGCTATATATATCAGTCAATATAAATGAGTTAGTAATCTCGTAGAACTGTAAAATTATACGATTTCAGAAAAGTCGATAGATGTTAGATGTATAGTTAATTATTGTTAATTCAATTCTGGAACATGTCACATAACAAATTTGTTGTTATAAATGATGACCTGCCTAAAAAATCTGTATACATTGACCATCCCATTTCGCAGTGTTTTTTGTGCTTACGTTATTGGGATATAGACAAATTTTTATTCAGGGTCTGAGCAATTTAACTTTTTTCTGCGAAATCTCTCCAAATCTCTAAAACAAAAACTGTTCAGTCTGTTTTCTTTGTATGTAGTGTACTTGAAGTTTCAATTTTAAAATGACAAGCTAGGTTGTAAGTAAAATTCTATGATCCATACATGCAAATAATATCCATCATCGATGTAAATATATTACATATACACTCATGTACAATATACATAAGAAATTATAGTTACAAGGTTGGATTATAAATTCCAATGAAGAAAAAAATATGCGGAAGTCCTGTGTGTAGGCTAATGTATTGGTGTAATACTTACCTAAATGCATGATGCTAGGAGAATTTTAAAGGTGAATCTGCGTACATTTTACTCTGAAATATTATCAATAATTTACTTTGTTCCTATAAATATAACCTCTAATTTTATGACCGTACAAATAAAAAATCTAATAATATATACATATATACGAGTAACGACAATGCAACAAAAAATAAATTACTGTAAAGAAAATTAAAAGCTAAATATATAATAACTATAAACACTACGAAATGAAATGCAATAAATTATGAAAAAAAACTTGGTAGAATATCAAAAACCAAATCTTTTTGTACAACATTATTATGATTCAGCATTTCGCATTAATCGGATGATAATTGTTTCCAGTGCCACTCCTCGCTCTGCATCTCAAAATTGTACGTTTGATATGATTAAATTCTGGCATTTCACAGGACCTGGATGTAATTGTCATTTTTACTTTATTTGAGACTATTGCTGTATTTTATAAAAGAAACTTCATATTTCATCA
The DNA here is from genome assembly GCA_034695465.1 of Entomobrya nicoleti. Lineage (NCBI taxonomy): Eukaryota > Metazoa > Arthropoda > Collembola > Entomobryomorpha > Entomobryidae > Entomobrya > Entomobrya nicoleti. The sequence continues at coordinate 15,233 of JAQFZG010000041.1, forward strand.
TAAAAATAAAATAGATCTTTTACACAGATCCAACATAATATAATATATACGTTTTAAACAAAATACAATGTTGAAGTGGAGTGGAAGATAATAAATCAAACAACACATTTCTGATGTATTCCAGTAATCCTACACACATATACCTGATGCAACACAATAGTGCTTCTTCACACATTTAAATTTATATTGCTACTCCATTCCATCAAAGATCTGTAATTAACAACGAAATTGGAAAATGCCTTAGTTTTAATACTGCTAAAATGATTGTTATGCAATTATTGATTGCGGAGCACTATGTGCAAAATATGATTACAAAATGAACCCAGAATACATTATATAAAAACCTTTTAATCATTACCCGTAAAGCTTGTAGAAGAAAGAACAAAGTCAACGTGAAGTATAACTAGGAAAAAATCCTGCTTATCTTTAAACTACAATAGACAACTTTATAAAAAAAAAATTAAGTAAACACGATACATCCATTTAACGATATATTCATGTTTTGGCCCTAAATTTAGTTTTAAAAATGCATTAAGAAATCATTACTCTTTTACCGTACTTTATTTGTAGTAACGTGTTTATACCGATACCTTAAGTTAATTAAAAAAACAAGGCATCAAATTACAATTACATTACAATTTTAGCAGTACAACTTTTTTAATTTCCTAAGTACATATTTTTGTGACACATGATTGAAGTGATATTATTTTCATTTTGGCAACAGCATTTTTATGATTGATTTAATGATTGAATCATAGATGATTTTAAAAGTTGTGATTTATTTAGAAGTTATTCTTTTGTTTGGCCTGAATTGCGAAAAGAGAAACTTTGTTTAGTTTTTCAAAAGAAACCTTTCACACGAATAGTGAATAGTTCTGAAATCAATCAATGAAATTGTTTTGGCTATGATGGTGGCAGTTTTATGATAACTCTCAACGAATTATAATTTTATTAATTTTAGTGTTGATTTAAGATGTCTTGTGAGACTACAAAAAATCAAGCAAAAAGCACAGTATAAAATTTTAAGATGAGCAATAGTTTATTTATTTATTTTAAATTCATTATGAGGACTGAAAGTGTTGTTAAATATTTTCAAAGATAGAAAAAAAATATTTGTAATTTATTCAGAACTTTTACATCTACTGCAAGGCACCTAAGGTACGGTTTAAGTATTTCAATGATGTCCTTTATTATGTAACCAGTAACCGTAAATAAGTTTTGAAAATTAACAGAGTTGGTAGAAAAGTTATAAAATAGTACAAGAAAACAGAAACGATGTAGTTTCACTGGACTTATCAATGATCCATTTCACATTCTTCCATGTTCATTTTTGTGTGGATTCGGATTCGTTTTAGCCAGAGTTACGGAGTAAGCAGAAAAGGCAAGACGATCTTGTTAGTTTGGTGGAGAAATGTTTGACCAAGTTTTGCGTGAATTGTGAAGTTTCTTGTAGAAAGGCTATTCATTCGAATAGGCTTCCAAGTAACCATTATCCCGAAAAGTGCTACGAAGAAAGCGATAAAAACTATTACAAAACTAAAACACAAAATAGTAGCTACACACCGAAGAGAATTATTAAAATACTTCTAAATAGTTTTGCAATAGCTTTTGCTAGACAATATTTTCGATGAATATTAATTAACAGCTTGAGCAGCACATAATAGGCAATTACATATACACATATATTACTGTATAGATTATTGATTATTTACCGCACAGCCAGTAACAAAATCCCCCTTACTGCCAATATTTTTTTGACCCTTTCCCACAACTAACTTTAGAACTTTTATCAAGCAATCTTTTCTAAAAAGCAGTTTCCATCCTTATGTCATTATAATACCAGTTTTCTTGGTTTGGCGGTTTTGTGTATGGACCATTCCAAAAAGAAAGACGGAGAGTCATCATATCATGTTATGTTGGCAGGATCGTTAATTTTTTACAATAATTAGTACAAAACCTTCATGTCTGACCATAAATTACAAGAGATTTTAAAGAAGAAAAATAATTAAAACCAGAAGTTTCATCGATCTAAATACTACATAGAGTGGAGTAAAAATCAAAAAAAAAATACTATGTAATTAATTACATTTACAGAAAAGGAACCTTTGAAAAGCTAACTATTTTTTCACCTTTAAGATTATTAATGTCATTGTTAATCTAAATTTTAAAAGGAATATTTTGTATATATAATTTTTTGTCTCTTTTCTGTACATTTTTATTTTTTACATTCTACCGGTAACGCTGCGAATTTTATCTTGTACAAATCTTTTAAGAGGATCGTAAACTTCTGATTGAAAAATCTCAACTTCTGGTATTCTTCTCATTTTCCGACAAATGTCCACGTCAATTTCGATTGCCAAAATAGCGACAAGGAGAAGGGCGATGAGAACACAAATGAAGCAAACGATAAACACTTTCCAAACAGAGAGCAGGGCACCTTGGGGTGGATGGGATCTTTTTCCATAATAGACGGTGTTTGACACAGGTGTAGAGGCTGAGGAAAGGGATGCAACTTGGTCGATCTTACTTTCTCTAAGTGTTTTCTCTTCCGCGGAAAGACAGACCCCTTCGGACGCATCAGTTGTGTTATAAACTGGCACGAAGGCTAAAGGAGGAAAAAATATATATTTCATTAATTAATTATAATTAATCTTCTCTGAATGTCATCATAGCTCTTATTAATTTCACAATGTACAAAGAAGCTCTAATACACACAAAACTACTTCATCCTCCTCCTTTTGATTTACATATTTACATACAAAATTGTACGAACTCGTGTTCCAGAAACAAGCATATTTTTTGCCTTTTGGTTTTATATTTTTTTGCTAAATCTTCTTTATATACATTTTATATACAAAAAACTGATAAACTATCTACGGTAATATGACATTACATAGCACAAAAAGCTACCTATATAAATAACATGAGCATATTTATAATGCCATCCCATCACCCTCGTCATTTTAAATAGGAATGGGATGTAATAATAAATAATAGTGATGGCATAAAATGAAATACAACTATTTCCACATTTTCGATCTTTTCCTAAAAAAATACACTTTCGATAAAAGTATAAAAATGACTACAAAATATATGAATTCAACTGTATGATAAAACCATGTATTACGACAGAGATAGCACAGCAGAAAAAAGCCCAGCAAAACCCAAGATATTTATCTACTTTGTAAAATAAGCAATAAGAAATATAAATAGTACACTATTCTGTGTCATCATTCCAGAAATTTGCCCATAGCGTCACGTACTGGCTTATGTTTTTTTATAGATTAATAGCATCCCTTTTTGTACCCAGCCCAAATAGTAAAAGTAGTTAAAATGAAATAACAAGTTAAATATATACTTTTTGTATTTACACAGGTTAGATAGGATATAATTTACAAATCTGAGAGAACGAACGTTAGAAAAATATCAATCATAATTATATGAACCGACCAAAAAAAATTATCTGGAAAATATGCATTTTTTGCATTGGAATACATACCCGAAAGATTATTATTCTCGACAGTAGGAACTGTTTTGCTAGTTGGTCGGATTTCTTCTGCAGACTCACTAACTACTTTATGTTCAAACTGTTCAACCTCGCAACTTTTCTCATTCTGATCCCCATTAATAATCTCATCTTCCTTATTATCCTCATCTTCAAGATCACCTTGTCGAGTGATCATCCAACCATTCGGTTTAATTTTCTCATCATTATTGTTATTCTTATCATCATCATCATCAAGAACATCATCAGAAGATGAAGCCTTAGTTTTAAGTTGGTTATGAAAAATGGCTGAGCCATTACCGACTGCTAGTTTTCCACTTGGTTTGTAAGGATTTTCTATCAAGATATCTGTGATCGTCTGCCTAGTTTGTTCCACATTAGTATTGGTAGTAGTACAAGTAGCAGTGGCAGTAGTAGACGAAGAAAGTTGAGCAGACTGAGACTCTTCACACTTTGACTCATCATTTGGTAGCTCATCAATTAAATCTGCTTCTGTTTCGGGATCCTCAGGAATGCTTGTTAGCGTTTCTTCCTGAGTCGATAGAAATTCTTTTTCGACACGCTCATCCAGCGCTTTCTCAAGAATATTTGACAGATTCCTGGAAACTTGTTCCAATCCAGTAGTAGTAGCGGCAGGAGCACTAGTACTACCTTGTCCTGTGTAGTAATATATATAATCATCAAGAGAAGATGCTCACAAACGCATACACAGAAAAGACACAAGAAACAAACCACAGTGATCAAAGAAAAATTTGAAAAAGTTGCAGGCATGCATATAGATATTATATTTAGTTAAAATTACATTCAGTACAAACACACTTCGAGAAAATAAAAGAAGCAATAAGAAAAACAGATCAGATAGTATGTAATCATTTTGCCATGCTGCGGTAATTGTGGTAAAGAAAAAGAAAAACTTTTTTTATGATTATTCAAGATCATCATCATTTCAAACATATTATGTAACGTGCCATAATGAGAAATGAAGGGTAATTGATAATCATAATATATGTAGCTGAATAAGTAATCTGATTGCCTTTTTTTGTGGCCAAACAATTATCGAAATTGCTGGTCCACAGTAATAATGTTTTATGATGTATTTTTTTGGAAATTTAAGTCATGTGACATCATCATACCAGAGTTGGAATATACGTGCCATTTTTTGTGTTGTATTCAGTAGTCGATTGTTGTGATATATATTATTGGTTACTCAGTATTAGTATGTAATATGTAGTATTTGTAGTTAAATGTAATGTATAGAAACACATTGAAAGCCAAACGACAGTCATTCTAGCAGGTTTCTCTGGAACAAAATCATTTCCTAAAGAGTTTTGTACTTTTGTCTTACCCTTCTCCTCAACCCGAGGGGAGTCTTCTCGAAGTGTTTCTAAAAGTGGTAGCGTGTGTTCTGGACAATACGGGGAAGACAGAGTTGATAACGGCAAAGAAGTGGACGAGCCTAGTGTACCCATTGCACCTTCTAATCGTGTACCTTCGTGTGGCGGAGCGGAGTGGTTTGAACGGGGCAAACTTCCGTAGCCTAAAATTTGAAATTTTCATGAAAAATTATTTGAGTCGATGTAATTTTCCCGGCATGTCGTTAATGAAATGTCAGGATTAGTTGATTTATGAATTAGTATAGCTAGTTGGTTAAGATATTAGTTAGTTTACCATAATTATAATTACCAATTTGAAGAGGAGTATGTGGTAAACTCCTTGTCTTGTTGTTTCTTGATAATGATCTTGTAAGTGGAGTTCTGGATATTACACTATCTGAAGCACGGAGTGGACCGGGGTCCTCAAGAATCTCCTTTTGTACACGACCACAGTACCGGAATCTGGTGCCAAATATTCCCCCACCTCGAACGGAACTCGGAATGTCACTTGCACAACCACATCTATATAAAAAAAGAAAAAAAGAATGATAATATAACTCACATTGCCTCAAAAGATCATTCATGCAAGCAATAAAGATGATTCAGAATAATGCTGCCTCATTATCATATATAACCTTTCGGACAGGATCTTTGCACATCATAAAAAATATATATCTTAAAGCTGAACATGGTGGAAGCTTTTACCAAAAAGCATATCTTATTCTGAATGAAAAAGAAATGTTAAAATAAACGAGAGAGCAAACAACAAAGACACGATGCAAACAATGCAACGTCATAGGTGACCTTCAAACCAGGGCCACTAAACTACGGCTTACTTACGATATCTCACTTTCCACATTCCTCCAGTGAGATAGCTTAATACAAACATTCTTCACATAACATTTCTCACTTTTCATTCATGGTCTCATCCCATCGTTAGTCGAAAAATTCCTCCGTGTAACATTTTGTCACACAAATGAAAATTTACTACCAGCTCAGCATTTTTATTTTTTTGAATGAAAAAAGTACTTTAGAAACGCAGATTTTACACTTATTTGTACCGTACCTCAATTGAGTTACATATGAAACTCCAAATAAACTATAAAGCACACAAATATAGTTTAAAAACACTCATCTCATATATAAACTATTAGATAATATAGCATCATATCATGTCAAGGTAATATTAACTTGTCCACATTGCCAACATACTTTACTCTCACATTCTCTACTTCATTTTTGGACAAAGGAAAATTAATGTCCTTCAGTGTTCATTCGTTCATCTCAGGACTTTCTTCTACGCACGCTTCCCTTTTCTCTTTCTCATTTCTTTCACTTTTTTTAACTATCTAATCTCCTCAAGAACATATACTGCTTCAAGCTAGCTTTTAGCTTGTCCAACCCACACAGCTCAAAAGCTCCCTCTCTCACACACACATAACCAGCTCTTCCTCTTGTGCGTTCACGATCAGGATCGTTCTGGGTCGGTCGGTTGGTACAAAAAGAGTCAACAGGATATTATGCAATGAAAGTAGTAGGAGAAGCTGTGTAACAGGAGTAGTAGTTTTGTATAATATACGTCCTTGTAAAAGCACATGTACATCCATACGTAACATATTCATATAACAGAGAACCACCACATAATATTTGTAGCAATAAAGTGTAATGTTAGGAGTAAGTACTCAAGGAACGGTAAGAGCGTGCATAACAAGTACGTATATTACGACTAACAACATAGTCATGATGATGATGTTATATCGAAAATGATATGAGAAAAGGAAACGGCCTCGGCCGATCGATGCAATTTTCTTTCTCTGTTTCCACTCTCTTCATTCCCCATTTTTTGTACAACATCAGCTTGCTTATGTGTTCTACTTTCTACCTTACTCATTCTGGTGAAAGCAGCAGTCAGTTTGACTTGCACTACACACGAACTACTATAAAAATGATGTTTGTTACTCAACTTGCTTTCTCTTGCTTAAGCAAGCGCCATTTTCACATGGCCTTTCTCAACGACTGCTTCTTAGTATTATGCACAAAATAAGTTTTTCCATTCTCCAAAAACCATATTTCAAAATAATAACAGTTACTGTAACCCATTTTCATGCATTTTTCAAATGTCGACAGTGCTGAAGTGTCAAAGTGACCTAAAGCATGCTTCCTGGAGTAGCCTTTATATTGTACCTGGCCGTTGGCTCTATACTCATCATTACGGTAAAATTCTATTACATTTTATGAGTCCTAACTTTTTTTTTACCTATGTATTTATTATTCATTTAGAAATATATAGCCTTTCAAGTTATTGATAGATTTACACATTTTCCAATCGTTAGGAGTGTATGTTTAGTAGTGGTTCAAGGCTGGTCGCTCAGTTTGTGTTTTTATTCTGTGCACTTTCACCACGCATAAAAACAAGTACTTAAACACGTTTACTTTTCTTTCTAGTTTCTTTTCGCTTGTGTTCGAATCTCTGTTTTCTTTGAGGACACCTGCCAAACCCGATTTTGTTTGAGAAGAAAGCAGCGAAAACAACGAAAGACGCTAATTCAACAAATGCTATTTCCAAACGGTAAGAAATTTTTAGTGTTTATTATTTGCATTCAATTATGTTCAACGTTTGGATTTCTATCTCGAAGTAATTTTAATAATTTCTTCTATTTTTAAAATCGCTTTATCAACAGATCCAGATTCCCCACGAGGAGGAGCACCTCCTTCAGATGAAAACATCACTGCGGATATTATATGTCAACCTTACATATACCGTGATGCATACAGCACAGGACTGACTCAACTGTCCGGTTTAAGCCTCCTTGCAAACCTTCCACTGACGGTTGCATTAAGTGACGGAAATCCGTCGGATGCTGTTGTAACTAACAGTAATTCAGTGTCAGATCAATATATGCGGCTTACAACAATCCGTCGAAGTCGTCCACCCGCTCTAACAAACCAAGATTCAGCTAATCGAAATTCTACAGAAGAGACTCAAATTTCTTTGCCAGAGGAAAATAGCGACAGTGTTATTCCTATTACTGATGACGAGGAAGCTGCAATAGATCTAACTGACTTGGAAAGCCTGCCGCCTGACTACTCAAACGTCACAAACAACAATGAGAGTTCAATTAGAATAGACAATGTCAGTTTAAATGATGAACCACCTCCTTCATACAACGAGTGTGTTAAAGCCTTGTAAACGAAGGACCTTGTACATTCATACGTTTAGGCCATATATCAAAAAACGGGATGAATGTGGTAGCCATATAGCTAGATAATATACATTTAGCTGAGTAAAGAACCCTCATTGGTGCATGTGTGATGCATGCATTTAAAGTACCACCACTGTTGACTAGAGCACGTTGTACTCCGAAGGGACCTCAGATTTTAATCACCACCACCATTCATTCATTCATAAAAAATCTTATGAGTATTATTTATTGCCAAAAGTATAAATTGGCATCATCAAAACTTGAAAAGAACTGGAAGCAAGCAAATGAAAAACTCCGTCTGTAAATTACGTGTATATGCTATATTGATTGTTAAAAAAATATCCTATACAGAAACTGGAACGACTGATTTTCATGCTTGTCGCGAAACTATTGAGAGCTTTGTGTTATGTCGTTCAAAACGAAAGTTGTTTCTACCACTGTATTACTTGAAACTTTGGAACTAGATGAATCTCAGACATTTTACAGATTACTTTGATAATTTTGCTTGCAAAAAATAATAATCTCAGCACTTATTCAGCATTATTGTATTTGTACTGGCACATAAATTACTAATTAATAGATTGATAAACAAAAAAACGCGTTCATTATTCAATGATCTAAAAAACAACTAACTATTTGTTGACATAAAATATACATACCACCTAACTAAGATGTTCATAAAAATGCCCATAAGTTTACATACAGAATGGAAGCACAGAAGAAGACTTGTACTGTACATTACGCGTATTATAAAAAATAGACATTAAACGAAATGTTATATACTTTAAAAAATATATTGTTAACTATTACATTACTATATGTCAATTGTTGAATAATTAAACACCTAAATGTTATGCCACCCTTGTAACTAGAATGTATCCTCAAAACTTGTCAGGTAGAAGAGTTTGTGGAAATTGTGCAATAAATATTCTGAGATGCTTTTGTATAAAGCAAATTGAAACCACATGGGAAATGCTTGATTTGGTATGCAAAAATAAAACCGGTGAATCCACTAAAATATTATACATATTTTACTTGAAAATATTCTTGGCTTACGTGAAGAATAAGCGTTGCTCTACTGCGCATCTCCACAGATATTTACAGGAACTAGAGGTCTGACACTTGAATCCGACCGTTTCTTTTTTCTACAAAGACCAAAAAACGACTCTAAGTATTTTCCCTTAATTTCGACTTTTAAAATAAGATATTTTGATGGTAAAAAAGAGCAATATACCTTGGTCCTTGAGTCCTCCGGAATGGAAAGATGAATTATAAACATTTTGGCCTCATAATTGAGCTTGGTGATTTGTGACCATTTAAAATGAGTAGATTTTCTGGAGCCTTGGAAAGTACTAATTCCCGTGTGATTAATGCCAAGATATACTTGTTCTCCTTGCTGGTCCTATAGATATAATTACAAAGAATCATTATAAAAGAACAAGAAGTTAAACAAGCTTATTGTATTTTACTCATAAATTTTCCAGCCATCAAGTCAAGAAATTATGATTGTAGTGAAAATGAAAATAAAGTCTGTTTCACATCTCTGAGACCCCCGAACAACCCATTAACTCAAAAATAAAAGAACGCTTTCCCTTTTAAGCCCAAATTAGAACTAATGAAAAGAGTGCATTTAAAAGTTTCCACCTACATTACATTACACATCTTTTGAACAAGAGAAGAAAAAAAACTATCGCACGCTAGAGATAAAAGCGTAAAAGTATATTATATGTGAATACTTCATGATTATGAGAGCCCTGAGCAAAGCGAAAGCACAATGCGAAAAGTATACACACTTTTGTTACTACTTTTATACGTACTGTGAGCAGTAAAAGTCTACATCACAAGTAAATAAGTAAGTGTGAATGTTGTGAAAAGCAAAACTTTTTTATCATCAAAATTTTTTCATGTGGTGTGGCAATAGCATTGTAGTTTGCTGGCTTCGTTGTTAACATACTTTAACTGGATGAGGGTCTATTCCATAAGTGTCGAGCGTAGCAGCCTTTTTAAGGAATAAAAGATCCGCTTCTGATGGCGTAAGACCTTTTAACTTTTGATGAAGCTCCATCACTTTTTCTTCCAACTCATGGGACTGCCGAGAAACCAACTCGTAGTCGGCGATGTAATTTCCTGTATGAGTATCCAAATCATGATCTCCAAGTTCGGCTACAAAGCAAACAAAAAAACATTTTGTCAACAACTAAAACCGGAAAATAATATCAGCATAATGAAAACTTTTTTTGTACTGTCTATTCCATTCGCCCTGTGACTGGCAGCTAACATGCCATATCATAACAATGTAAATGACATAACATGAATAATGTGTATGGGTAATGTATCCGTGTCAAGCTTACATTTCCCTTTTTTCTATTTTCTGCTTTCTCTTCATAAAATATACTTTGTATAGAAATGGAATGGATGAAAAATACAATTTTTGTGCTCGTTGTACTAAATAATCGATGTATTTTTTTGGAAATCCGTTTTTCCAGATCATTTTTATTATGTCTACTGCAGTCTCGTAGCGAAGCGAATAGATGTGACATAAAATAGTAAAAAAAACTTACATTGGATGATAAAAGAAGCCAATGCTCCCATGTCTGATAAAGTAGAGTATAGTCTGCCATGAAGAATATCTCTTCTTAGCTGGAGTACAAGTTGATAACGAGACACTTCTTCCTTCAAAAGCATAGGGTCGCTTGGATAAAATTTGAAGCGAAAGCACACGATGTACGCCATATCTATTAATTAGAGGTTATCCAAATTTGAAATATTTTCTTATGAAATTATACTTGCGAAATCCAAAGCATCCAAACATTTTTTTAACAATCATAAAATACTAAACATTTACATTTCAAGATGCAATTTAACCCTCCAATTTTCAAGATGACAATTGCAAAAATACAATATACAACAACATACATTCATATTACAACGATTCACTCTTTACATTAACCATTCGGTTAATATATTAATTGTTTAGCATAAATTGTTTTAAATTTTCTGTTCACAGAAATTGCGTACCTTTCAGCTGCTTTAATATTGACTTGCTCAGGTCCAGCCAATGCTACAATTGTAAAACCACAAAAAATAACATTTCATTTTTTTCGTGTTCATAAAACATTCCTCATATTTGTTTTTGTTGATAACATTACATTTTCATGTAAAAATGCATGTTAAGTAGGGTGTAAAGGGACGATGATGTGAACAAATCACAGGAAACCGAAGTGTAAGAATATTTCAAACAAAACGGAAGTTTTCATTCATGGTTAGCTGATCTCTCTGATTGCAATCAATATATAATCATTACACATTTGTTGCACACATATCCACTCGAGCTTGAGCAGAAAGCGTAAAAAAATGTTTTATGATTGTTCATTGCTTCCCAACAACCAAATATAGTGTGTATAAAAATAAGTTTCAGGCTAACGCGGCATATATGACAGAGGCATCTGTACATGTACTCAAATAAATGTCAAATTATGGGAAAAAATGTAACATACACTCGTTTGATTAATAGTATACATATTTGTTTTACAAAAACATACTCTATCAAACTCATTCAACGTTTACATGTTGATTTGATAGTTCACTCACGCATCCCCATACACCACACCATCATCGAATCGCCATCAACAAAGCCTTACTACAACATACTTATGTACCTATATGTATTGTGTAGTAACGCAATAATATGTATCATGATTATGATCAAATCAAAATCATACTCCTTACTCTTTGCTTGTTAGAATCCACGTAACGAAGTCCAAAGTAATCTTTCTCTGCAATGTTGAGTGATCGACAGACAAAATCCATAATGAACTGGCCTTTATGATGAGGCTGCAATTGAAATCATTAGAATAGTTGAATTACTTCATAATTTATTTATTTTTCCCATAGTTTTCCATGACCAGGTTCAATTACATTTACACTCATACAAAATCCCTGCAGAAAAACATCTACAAAATTCATACACTAATCAACTCAAAAACAAGCATGCCAAAATGTCTTGATATGCAAAAGAACTAATAATGTGATATGAATTTATCATGTTGAGGCAGCTTCATAAAAAAACTTCCTCTTCGTCTCATTTCTGCAATATAAGTAGCCTATTTTTTTCTGTTAGCAATCTAAATTAAATGCTATATAATATACCTATTTTATTCTGTGTGCTCAGTGCTCACACATACATATAAGGAAAAACGTACCAGCGATAGCGATTACCAATTTTTATAATATTTCTTCATAGTCATTTATATAATGTGTTAGTATTACTGAAGCTCTAATTCTTAAATATGAAGTTTTGACACTGTGAATAAGCTGAACTGAGCATCACAGAAATTGCAGACTGAGAGACAGCTCAGGTACATTCATTCTAAAGCATGCAAAATCCTGCTTTTGTACACTTACTATTTTGTTCACATGAAAAACTGGCTTGTTTAAAAGGACGATTCTGAAATAATATCTATCATCTTTACCTGCACATCATATTTTGCTTTCGTGTAGTGCATGAAACAAGTCGCAAGAATGCCTGCTTGCATTCTATTTTGCATGCATACTTTTTATAAATTCTTATTTATCTAGCGATTTAATTCAAATCACCATACTGCTGCTAAAAATCTAAGTCACAATTGTCTACTAAAATTACATATTATTACTTTTTCAAATCAAAACCACCATTATCACCACCGCATTGCCATATCATAAATATTCATTATCTCAACTCAAATGAAAATTGTGGTAAGCTTCAGTAAGGTATCGTCTAAAACAAATCCGACAGCTTCAGTAATTTCGAAAATTAATGTAGATCAAGAAAGTATTATGACTAGGTAATGTTTCAATCAAGTTTTCACATCAATCTCATGAGAAAATCACGTTTCTTTCACATCTCAGTTTTTTTTCATAATTTACTCCACTTTTTTGTACTCTAACTAATGACTGTTCACTTTTTCTTCTATGCAGAGAGAGGTACATAGAATGTAGCACACGTAATTACAAACTGTTGGTTATGGTAGTCTATTATCAGATTAGTAGATGGAAAGTTCATGCAAAATTATTGTGTTCCCGAGAAATGCCAAATCCTACATGTATGCAGTAAGTGAATGTCTTTTGATGTAGACGCAAATGCCACATCATAAAAACTCTATTCAACAAAATGACTTCAAACTCTGAGCTTAGCAAGCTTCTTGTCATCATAATTATTCACCACAGTTTGATTGCAAATTACAAGAAAAAACCTAAATAAACTTATTTAAATCACTAAAATCTTGTCGTATGACGTGACCTACATTCCCGTAGACATGCACATGATTTCACGTCACTTTTCCACACAAACACACAACTCAACCGATCATGACATTGACAAGGAAACACAATTATGCGGAAACGAATTTTATACAAAGATATTTTCTTTTACCTGAAACTCGCACTGCAGAATTTCGGAATCATCAAGAAGGCGTATTGTGCACTGGTGAGCCCCACGGAGCTCATTTTTGCTGTTTCTTCGAATCATGGCTTTTGGTGTTGATGTTATAAGACTTTGACCAGCAAAAGTCGAATTTTCGTTATGGCCAGGACTCGAGCCAGCAGCGTTACCTCCGCTGGCATAAGGACTGTTTGGCGGAAGTAGACTTGTGGGTTTATTCTGGTGTCGGTGATGATGATGTCCCTTCCGATATACTCCTGATGATGATGCACCCCCTGATGATACAGATCCGCTGAGAAGATTCACACATTCTTCTAGCTTCAACTCCTTCGTCATTCAGACTGACTTTGATCACGGGAATTTTGCCTATGCTGTGCTGCTCATTACGCACACAGCAGAGGTAGAACAACATTCATGTAACAACCAACAGAACAGCATACATGTTTAGTAGGATTGTTCTTTTAGCTTGATTTTTTATGCACAAATGAGAACGGTGATGATATGATGATGATGCTGCTTCTGATTGTGAGTTAGTTGTGCAATAGGTGTTTTTTGTGTAGGTAAAAAAATGTACGTGTCTGTTATAGTTACATATAAAGTATGTAAGCTATGTACATAGGATATGAAAAATATTATTTTAAATGTGCATTTGAGTTACAGGCTATAATATTACATGCATGCACGCGGGACAAGAGATGTATGATTGTGCATTTTTGTTGTGAAAGACAAAAAACTAAAAAGGTATACAGATAGATTAGGCAGGTAACGAACGTCAAGCCAAAAGCCGTCGTGGAAAAAAAAGTTGCTACTTACTACATGCAAAGTCAGCTAAACATGCATATTACATATTTACCATCCGAAAGGGTTTACTTTTTTAGAGTTAGCAACTAGCTTGCATGTTTGTTTGTTTGCAAAGATGATATGATGATGATGGCTACATCACTTACAATGAGATAATGACCATTATATCGCAATCTTCCATTTTTTACAATGCTTCTACTATTTCCTCTCTATGCTTACTAGCGCTCCTGCTTTTATATTAGTTTTTTATTACATATGCTATGCTTAATGCTTGGTAAACACGGTACATTTGTTACGTATAAAAGATTCTGCTGGCAAATTTGTTTTTCTATGAAAGTCATCATGATTGTTGGTGCTGATGAAAGTCTGTGTTCACGTTTAGTTGGTCATGCACATGCACATATCATTATTTTTGCGCTCATGTGTTTTTATCGTACTAGACATTACCCTGCAGGTATGCCTGGTGTATTGTTTTAACCTTTAGTTTTATAACAAATAACAACAAAACTACTTCAAAAAGTTAGGAACATATCATTGTTATTACATATGGTAAAGATGGAAGAGCTATTTTACCGAGAGCAACTAGACTTAGACTGATGCTGTGTCTGTGTCCATGTAATGTTTTTGCTGAAAGTGATGATGATAACTGTTGCAAAGTGGGTTCTGGCTGTGATGATGACTAGCTGGGATGAGTTTCTGATGAATCTCATTTACAGCACAACGTTTTCAACAATTCTCATTTCATCCGTCGGATAACCATAAGGCGTCCAGGGTTGAAATGTATTTTCGATCACAGGAAATTGTTCTCGTAAAACTTAAAAGCGCGTTGAGCGGAGCGTGCGATGTGATGTTATTTAGACTGCTTTTGCCTTCACTTTGCACATGACGCCAACATTGGCATGTAAAAATATCAACGTTTACCTACATTTTATTTATGGTTATTTTTTATCAGTTTTTAATATTATTATCTTCCCACATCATCAAAAACCATTTGCACTTCGCACATCTTTCCGCTATAAATTATAGAAAAAAAAACTTCGAACGGACATGCGAAATGCAAACAGAATAAATGTAAAAATGTGCTGATGCTGCTGACGTTTTCAACTTGGTATTGCCACATGGCCATCATTGAAATTATGATAAATGAAAATGGATTTGCATGAAATTCTGCAAAAAAAATGCTCACGTGTTTAACTAGGGAAAATCTCTTGAAATAGACTACAAAACAGACCGAGCAGATTAACAGAACATAATATTTTTATGTTGTATTATGTGGTAGTTTCCAGTTTGTTTTATTTTACTCCTTGGTCATAAAATAAACTGATATGAACAGTAAATTTGTATACAGAAGTACAATGTAAAGTTAACTTTGAAGAATATTGAAGATCTTGTTCTACCTCAAGTTCATCTTGTGCAATAAGCAGCATTTCAAATCGATTCGGCGAATGAGAAAAATAAGCATTATTTCGTACATCGTAAACTATGAAGAAATTACAACACATAATTTTGGTGGTGTGTTGGACACAATATTTTACACAATCCATATAGGTATCTCTATTAACATAATGTTATCATTCGGTTGGAAATTCATTGTGGTAACAAAAAACATTGACATTGAAAAACGAATGTATGTTAAACTTTTGTACCACACAACTTGCCAGAATATAACTAGATGAAAGATGATGTGATGATCAAAACACTACATTTATGACAATATCGCGTGTGCCCATGTTATTCAAGCAATTACACTGCAATAATTTTTGTGTGCTTTGACTTTAAAATTTAGTCTTGGAAAGTCTAGGTGGGACAACGATAATTTACAAGTTGTGCTGAATGCGTAAGCACATTTTTTTTATAAACTTTGACTTTTGTAAAGCCAACTATGCATGATATGAAAAAATCAACTTTTGTATCTTTGATATTACGGGCTTTACGTATTAGTTTTTATGTTGAACATTTTTGAGCCTGAACTTTGTAAATATTCAAATTCACTAAAAAAACTCAAATTGCTGCAGTTTTGGTGCATGGTGAAGGAATACACCTTGTATATTTATGTACTCATTTGAGTTTTAACTCAAACCAGCATCAGGCATCAGGACTAGTGCCATGAAACGGCTTGAAAATGATTTTATCATTACCGACTGACTGATAATGACTATGATTGCTTAGATTGCTTTAACAAATCTTTATTTCAAAAAGACGTTCAAGTGCAAATTTCATACAATTTTAAAGTGTTTAGTGTTTACACAAAGTGCCTCAAATTTTGTCCTTAGCCTTCAAAACAGCCAACTTAAACTCATTTTTTAGGTGCACCAATTTGTGGTACACAAAGTAACAGTCTCAGCTTTATACTTGATACTGTTGGAATGAATGGCTGCAGTATACTTTATGGTTAATAATAATAATGAGCCATTATATTATCATCGTTGTTTTTTTGTTCTTTTAAAAGTTTTTTTTTCAATGAGCTATTGAGTAATTTATCATTTGCCCAACGATCATAACAAAAAGAAAGACTAGCATCTCTACTGCTTACTATTCTTGCCTCTTACTTAATCATAAGTACTTTGCAAATTCGCAATTATAATTTGATGCCGGCATAAAACTCCATTTACTTGGTATCGTCAGCATGTAATTAACATTTTTGCATACTAGATGTACACCTGTGTATCTGGGCCTTTCAACGAAGCTGTATTGACGTCTTTTAAGAAAATGTCAGCAGTAAGCCATTATGCTCTGCGCTTTGTCTTTTTTTAAGTAAGTACACATAACAATTTCATGCATTCAGGTACTACAAGCATTTGAAACGCAAACGTCATCTTGACTTCTGGCTATGTTTATTTTAGACTCTCCTGAGTCGACAAAACACATCATCATTCAGCAAAAATGTACAACACTTCACATGAAAATAAGTTTAAATTTCATTTGCGTTACACAAAGCAATTTTACTCAAATAATTTGAGTAAGCAAATATGTACGTACAGGAACAATTAATATTTTAATGACAGTGTCACGTTCATTTGACACCTGTACCATTTCGTGAATGCTGTGTATAGTAAAAAAAATCATTTGATATGACAAGGGAAAATATTTTGATATTTATTCGCATTATGTTATATGTTTTTATCTACCTTCATTAATTATAATTATGTTTAAAAACAAAAACACATAAGATTGCTATGCAGAGTTGTGTAAAGATATAAAAACAATCCTGAAGAATTATCATGAAGACCTATTTCGTTCAGAAATGTTTCAAGCATTTTACTGTTCCTCTCAGAAGAGTTTTGATATGATATGATAAAATAGAGCAAAACAACACGATTTCGTCTTTTCCTTGTTTTATCCCAGAAGCATAATTGTCTATCCAACGCAAACAATCCTAACTCAACCAAAAAGAAGCTACTTATTTACAATATCCGAATATAAATATTAGCACATATAACAATACAACAATGCATAATATATTCTTCATATATATAATATAACACGAAGTTCATGTTCTCAATGACACTCGTTACGTCACAGACTCTCCTGTACCAGTACAGTTTCCTTCCTCCCACTCAATCATCATGGAGCCATTTAATGATGGGTTTTATATCTCATGTGTAGATTTTTCCCACTGGCCGTGAGATACGATGTTTACACTTACATCTGACTGAAATTCTGACGAAAATATGAATATTCAAAGCAGCATTAAACATAAATTCCTTTTATTCGAGTTAACAAAAGCTCATCACGAACATTTTTCAGACTACTGTGAACTAACAAATTTTATGGTAAATTAAGTTATTTCTGTAAAACTTAAAATTATCCTTGAAGCAATTCCAGAGTTTCACATTATCATTGTCCCTCTAGCAGAATTACCATGAAAAACTTGAATAATTATGTTTCGTTAGAGGATAATAAAAAAAATCTGCTTACTTTTCAGTCACGATAACCTACTCATAAGATAGGTATAATAGCATACACCCACGCTAATTAAGGAAAGCATAAGCTTAGACTCCCTTCATTCCAGGTGTATTGCGAATATTTAAAGAAGTACTGTAGCTTTTTCTTAAATACATAGGGTCCTATTCAATTTAGATAGGCACCACTTACACAGATTGAATATTGTTTATTCATACTTTAATTGGGTTCTCTCTCTCAACACACTGGATGAAGAAGTGGTTCTCACAAAGCTATCTAAACTTAGGATGATTGTGTAAATATCTTAGATGCAGGCTCTATATTTTTCATATCATATAAAGTAGAATGTAGTTGTAAACTTGAAATACATTATCTCTGCCCGACTTACAATTTACTTGAATCAACAAGGGCGTTTCATAAATAATTTACTAGAGTACCATTTTATGATCTTGTCCCGAGCTCGGTGATCCAGAATATCATAATAACAGTCAGCGTTCCTTGTACATGTACCTATTTACAAGCGTTTTTTTGTTGGTTTGGGAGAAAAGGAACCACACACAACATAATATACCTACATCTATTCAGGGCAAATGTACTTTAGTCGGAAAGGAAACAGCCAGTCGTATTTTTATTATTTTATGAATTTTCCCGTGAGTGCCCCGATTCTATAATAATATCTTCTAGTCGACTGAAATAGAATTTGGGCAAATCGAAATTCAAAAAACGGATCATGTAAAAAAGCCTAGTAGAATTATGTACAAGAGCAGATCACGGCAGCAGAAAGCAAAAGCTTTTACTTTTACATTCAAGCTAAAAACCTTAGAATGAAATGCTCAATTTGAACAAAAGCAGAGCAAAAAAAAAGATAAAAGTTTTTCTTCCAACTCGCCTGTCTGGCATTTTCATTTTCTAAACGATTTGTGCTTCTGGTTTTGTAGTACGACGATGGCAAAAGAAAACATACACTTCACTTGCGTCTCTCTACTGTTTTTGTATCGTTTTTGCAAAGATCTCCCCTGAGAATTATATGAGGTCAATTTTCTACCGAAAAATGTATGTCTACACGCCCTGTTAACTGTATATTTTAAGGGATTTTTCATCATAGAAAAAGAGATGAGGAAACAAAAAAGAGAACTTTTTGTATAGAGCCATTAAAAGTGTGTGTTTGACTTTACTGACACAGACACAACACCACGAACGACAAAGCCAATATTATACATGATATAGGTGCATACATTGTATGAAAATATTTCTTGCATACATTGTTTGTATGAACGTTCCATGCTTTTTTGCATCTCTGTCTGGTTACAAAAAATGTAAATAAACCTTAATTTTTCTGCCCTGGTGTTGTCCGGCAAACATTATTGCTAAATTAGAACTTTTCCTTCACAAAGAATTTTTTATGATGACCATAGTGCCAAATAACCGTTTGTACCGTTTTTTTCTACGTGTACTTTGTAAATATATTTGAGTGATGCCTCCTGTCCTGTCAATAAACATTTATGGAAGATCCGATTAGAGCAGAGATTTAATAAGCTACTTAAAACCTAAGCATCCATTCCTCTTCACAAAGCAGCGTTTCAAACGCAATATTCGGTCATCCATTATATCTGTTATATATATATATATATATATATATCAATCGCCATTTTTCTACATCATTACTTATTAATGGTCATGTTATCGTAATTACTTATGTGGGGTTATACTTTTATACACCATATTTCATGATGCTATGAATTTCATGTATGTTTAAAAAAACTACGAATTTCTAATATTTCACAGTGTTCCTTACATGAGATGAGATGCAAATTGCTTTTTTCTAGCATTTCGCTGATTAAATCATACCTTCTATAGTAGCAAAGGAAGCATGAAATAGAAAAGTTTTCTAGCTTTATCATTATTATATCATCACTGCTTGATCCAATCAGCATCATTATCACTCATTTCATTTCTTATGAATAGAATGCACTCCGATGGCCCGATGGCTAATGAAAATTACATAAATCATGATGACATTTCAACAAAGGTAATTAATGGAGTAGAAAAAGATTACCCTATTTTCAAACATTAGTTCTAGTTCTACCACCTCCCCCAAATCGTGTTCTATACCGAACTTAAGTACTATCTACGTATGCGTGTACACATGAAATGCGGTATGGATTGGAATGTGCATTATGAAAACCTACATACGTGTACTTCTGTGATCTGTTTTAACATATTTTTCTGCTAAGGCTCACTTATTCAATTGTTTTGTTATAATGGATGAGTTCAAATTCAATGGATATAATGTAAATATGACTTTATTTCGATAGAGCCACTAACTTTATTAGTGTTGGACTGTAATTGGGGAAAGCGGTTCGACATGTGTGTATTGTGTGTATAGTAATGAATGAACAAATACACATGAAATATATTAGCCACTACAACTATTATGATGCTGCGAGTAAGTGGAATGAACATTGTTACATGCAATTACTAATGTTGTGCGGTAGCTTCTGAACTTTGAATACTAATATCAGTGAAGTGAAAGCGAGAGTATTAAAAACTTGTAAAGCTGTCAGTGTATGTATATAAACGTAACTCATTAAACTTACTTGAGTAAGATATGCCAATTAGCAAATTGCGCCTACAAATCCTTTTTTAATTGGATGCCTCCATTCCGACAATTCACAAGGACTGATACAAATTAATCACTACGTCAAACAAGATACTAACAATTTTGCAAAGTATTTCTCTGATCTGACAGATCTCTGTTTGATTTGATTTTTGAACACAATATTATAATGACGCAAATTTTTTAGATCTTCACAAGCAAAGCACTGCACTGGTAATTAAACTTTTCAAAATCGGATTTATCTGATTTAAAAATATAATTTACAACAACAAAAATAAACTTTCTTTTGTTCACAATGCAATTTTACTTTTGGACAAGACAAGACACGGAGAAAGTCAGCAGTGTATCTGTAAGGAAAATCAGAGTTGTCTAGTCTCTTATATTATATTTGAGCAAGAAACAGGAAAATACGTACTCGTTCTCTGCGTTTGCTACTAGTACGTGTACTTGTTATAATTTGTGCTACAATATAGTAGAAAGTAGCATAGAGGTATCAGCAACAGCAAAAGTCTCTGTCTTTGTGCTACGGTTTCACTTTCATCATATCCCTACTAAGCATATTATACTGGGTATATGCGTACGACAACTTATTATAAACACGAGGATTATAGGATACTTCAAAAAGAGAAAAGAACAAGCAATAATATTACTAACAAGAGAAAGAATACTTCAAGCAGAAGGCATACTTTCAATAAGGGTAAGCTGTGGTGAGAAGTGGTGTTGATGCAATACCTTTCTGCAAAAGAAGAATAAAATGCTCCTGTAACTCTGTCTCGAAGATCCGCTGTATTAAAAAAAACGTTGGTAGTAAAACTCAAGATCAAAAAAGTGTACGATAAACGATATGAAGTTAGGTTATCACTATCAGCAGTTATCAAGACGATTTCTAATTTAGTTTAATTTTATGTAATGCATGAGCAAACAGAAGTATTCAGATACCTTCCACTCAATAGCGGAATATCAAGTTAAGCCACTATGGCATGGACATATAAAACAATTAAATCTAAACATAGCCAAACCAAAGCAAAAAGGTGAGCGCTCAAAATGAAATGTGCCTCTTTTTTAAGAGTTCAAAATCAAAATTTTTGACGGACGGACATATGGAAAACTATTGATAAATTTAGTACTCAGTTTTTTATATAGTGGTCGTAATAAATTGGATGGAGGGGATAGGAACAGGATACTGTTGTGTGTATGCAAGATTTCTCAGTCCCAAAACCAAAGGAAGAACTGTTGTTGCAGGTCGAAACCTAACCAACTTGCCACTTTCTCTTTATCGTTGTTACATTGCATGATTTTTCAAAGAAAATATTAGGCTATGCTGATGTCATCTAGTACAAAAATTGAACGAGTATACCTATCGTAACTTTCTGCGGAAGCTCCAGTTATATAATTTTTCCAAGTATAGCTGATGCCCCTAAACTTACATACATACATATGCATTCATATTATGTGTATATTCATACGGACAGTATGAAACGAATCGATGTATAAAATAATTTTCTTCAAAGCCAACCGTTATGTTATGTATCTACCGCTACATTTTTTGGAACAGAGACCAAAGGTTTGACTTCCCCTATCTCTGGTGTAAGTGTAAACTGTAAAGCAACACAATCTCTCACGTTTACGTGAACCAGAACCGTGGGCAATGGCAAGTGTGGTTATTCATTAAACCAAACCAGAAAACCCTCAGCTTCTGTAGTGCAGAGACCATGCATGCATTGTTATCATCGTCATCACTGCATTGTTGATATGCTCTATATGTGTATGAATAGTTATGGAACAGAGGACAGAGATACATTACATCCCTATGCCAGACTCATGGTCTAGCTGGTTTTGCTACTCATTAGTTTCCCCTTTCCAGTCAGTGGATCAATTTTTATGATTCCCAGTTTTCAGTAGTGTATCATTAATAATAGGATGTATATTACACATTTTCCGAAATTAAAAACATTTTTATCTTCTGTTTGTGGGTATGGTATGACTGACTAGCAAACCAGAGTTCCTGGTTAACCATGCTGTTTCTTTGGTCTTGTTTTGTTTCCAAACAGGGTTGCTGCGAAATGAAGTTAGCTTTTATAGCCAACTGCTCTTCTCAGCAGCTACTAGCCCATACACAAAATGAATTTGATATGATATGTGTGCGATATGGAGAAGTTATTCTGAACTGGCTTCTGTCAAAATCCAAAGCAAGTTCTCCTTTTTCCGCCGACTCAGATATCCGGTTTGTTTCAATGGCTTTAGCCAATATAGTAATTGAAAGAGGCATGTTGTGGGTTGTTTTGCATAAGAACTTGGTTAATTTACAATCTTACAAATGAACTGCGTGGAATTGGAATCCACTACTGGAAAGGCTTAAGCCTACCCAACATATTGGAGGATGATTAAATGCGTACATGTGCTCAGGGCAGAAGACCACGGCAGATGATACAATCGAATAGAATATTTTTCTACGAACAGGAACAGTGAGTGACACATAATCGCTAGATATCAACTGTGTTTGGTATTAGATTTGTCCTTGTACTAGTTGCTAAATTATGCAAATGGAAATAATAAACTATCTTTAAAATCGTTAGAGGTAATACAATGCCAAATTTGGGGAAAAATATCGACTGATCCGATCCAACTACAATTCTAATACATACATTTTCGAGAGTATTTACCCATGTTGGACACACAGTACAACTAGTACACATGATGCTCGAGTAAGCACATTGGTGCAAAATGTTTATCTAAAATAACCAAATGAAGTGTTTTTCGTTTCACTTCGTTTTATGTTAAATGACTCAAGAAGACTGAAAGTGAGATTTCTTTCCAACATCTAACATAACACATAATATGAAACATAAAAGATTTAGACGAGCAAGAGCGGTGGAGGTAATATCACTCTTCCTTCTTGAGTATCATCAATCCTCATCATCATAACAATATACACAAATTGTTGGACACTTGCCTGAGCTGAGCTGACACGCACTTTTTGCAGCTTCAAGAGCCATAAAATATTTTGCAAAGCTAAGTCCCGGTTTTGGAATTGCAATTAATTAAACGTGCCAAAATGTCAAGTCTACTTCAATCAATCAAATATACACGTGGAAAGCAGTTCCAAGTGCTTGACCAACTTCGTGTTCCTCATGAACTGACTTATCGAGACATTAAGGGCGTTGACGATGGAGTTGATTCTATCAAGACTATGCAAGTACGAGGAGCTCCTCTGATTGCAATGGTTGGTTGCCTGTCTATCGCGGTCGAAATCGAAAACAAGGAATTCGAAAATGGGGATGAATTTTTGAAAGCGATTGAGAAGTACGTGCAAGCTTGCATTGATGCCCGGCCAACTGCCGTTAACATGAAACGGGAAGGGAACCGGTTGGTGAACTTTGTGAAGGAACAAATTGCAAAGAGTGGAGACATTCCTGAGATTAAGAACAAGTATGCAAGTAACTTCATTAGAAATTCATACATATTTCTTAACTATAAACCGTACGTTCTTTTTTGTTTCGATTCTTAGCGTCTTGAACTGGATTGAAGAGCTTCTTAAGATTGATTATGAGACTAACAAGGCAATCGGTGATCATGGGGCTGAGGACATTTTGAAAAGAGCCAAGAACACGAGCGATGGCAAAGTCAATGTTCTTACTCATTGCAACACTGGGTCACTGGCTACGTCCGGCTATGGAACTGCTTTGGGTGTTGTACGAAGCTTGTTCAAAATGGACAATTTAAGTAAGTGATGAAGTTACATTCACATACAACAAGAACAGTTATGGAAAGTCTTCTGACACTGCATTTTGATTTTATGTATAGATCATGCTTTCTTCACCGAGACACGACCGTACAATCAAGGGTCAAGATTGACTGCTTTCGAGTTACTTCAGGACAAAATCCCGTCCACTCTTGTGTGTGATTCAGCAGTTTCATGGTTAATGAAAAACAACTCTATCAGTGCTGTGGTCGTAGGAGCTGATCGAGTGGCAAGGAATGGGGATACCGCTAACAAAATTGGTACTTACCAAGTAAGATCTTTTTGATATTTAATGTGTGTAATAAAATACAAGTCACATACAGATAGAGTTTGTTTCAAATAAGATATAATGTGTAAATTGTACCGATCTATTTGTAAAATTTAAGCTTGCTATTGTCGCCAAAGAGCACGGTGCAAATTTTTATGTGGCTGCTCCTTTCTCAACCTGTGACTGGAACACTGCATCAGGGGAAATGATTGTGATCGAGGAAAGATCTCCCACTGAAGTCACTCACATTGGTGGCAAGGCCATCAGCCCAGAGGGTAATAAAAATGAACCTTTTAAACATTACTATATGGCTTGTGTACAAAAACGGATTTGTAGTAAAAATAAAATATTTATTTGTGTCAAATATTGCAGGCATTAACGTGTGGAATCCAGCCTTTGACGTAACACCAGCCAAGCTGATCACTGGAATCATCACTGAAAAAGGAGTATTTTCTCCTGGTGAACTTTCTGCCAAAATTGATGAGTACGAAACTCAATAATTGAGCTGCACGAAGTATCTTGGGAGCTAGTATGCGTTTTGACTGATGAAAGAAAATACAAATTCTTAACGGTACCTTGATTCTCGGACAGACATTATTTTGAGCTCAATAAATTTCTTAAATGTTGTTTATGAATAGGTTATCGGTATACACACTTTTTATTGTATTTTGGCACCATTTCACAATCATATATGTAATGAAAATGGTTTACAAATTCGGCTTGTCTGCAATACATATTACTTTTTTTGTGAATAATGTTCTTATCAATTGGCAGACACAACTATATCCACACTCATCAACTTTCGCGCATTTAGTGACACTTATATTTATACGACACATTCTAAGAAATTATCCATAAAAATTTGACTTGACTTGTGACTAAAATAAAGGTTGACTATGGCAAAAAACAGTACAAATTGTAGCACATGGTACATGAATCAACAAATACCTAAAGTACACATACAAAACTTCTCACAGAGATTATTTTAATGATCTAATGGATGCCAGAGAAGGTCTTTGGTGGTTTCTCTAAAAACTCTTTCTCCGACATACACAATCCAACAGCATACTGGCTAAGGTTAATTGCTTAAAAATACAAAATATCAGGTACCTTCATCTTTAATGACTACCTACTAGTTATACTAATGCTAAACAATCAGAAAGAAATTGGAAACACATAGGTCCTGTCCTGATTGATAAAATATCTAATTATACAATACATTACGCTATTTATTATACTTTATTATTTATTTATTATTATACACACTAGCGTCAAATTTCAGTGGTAGCGAACACATATTTTTATATTACGCATCGTTCAAGGTTTAGATTTTAAATAGAATGACATGCCACATTTGTATTCATATTATAAAAATTATACTCGTTTACATTATAACTTACCCTTTAAATGTATAAAAACGAAACAGGATAAAATGCATAATTTATCACTCTTTAGTGCATCATTGCATTTTCGTCGAGTATACAGCAAAACTTAATTGTGATTAGCATCCAACATTATTAACCGTTTTACGTGACTAGAAAAAATATCATTAATTCGTTACATATCGCAAATCCCGTTGCATAATCGAAATAAGTCAGCTAGCATTCATAAAACAACACACTATATACTCAATACATTCATATAATAATAAATTGAAAAAAAAATGTTAAATTAATATAATACATATATAAATTCAATCAGTCGTGTAAAAGTGAGATGAATAATAAACTGTGTAATACATATTTACATGAACATAAAAAAGACATTCAAGTAAAATAATATCAATTGAATAAACCCATCTACCATACTGTACATTTTTGATGTGGATTCATTTGAGACTTTTTGCTACAACGGAAAACTTTAGAAAACTCTGGAAGATTGGATAAAGGGCCCCTGACCCTGAGGGGAGCTGGTACATGTGGGTCATTGTCGAGCTGCAGTAATAAGGTCTCCTTCAGACTAGCTGAACACCATACCTGCAAAGGTAATATATGTAGGTAATTAATGTTTGGAATTCGATAAACAGATGCATTCATTAAAATTTTGTTATGCTCACTTGTGCAAACGAAATAAAAAATAGTTGGTCGCTGGTGATATTACTAAGGCCAGGAAGTGGGAGATCTGAAACATCTCCAATCTTAGCAGCCTGATAAGCGTGGAATGCTGCTTTTAGCCCTCCATTGTCTGCAATATTCTCCCCAAGTGTTTGTCTCCCGTTTACCTTTTGTCCTTCAATTTTATAATTACTGTATTGAGAGACAATGCACTCGGTCTGATTTTTAAATCTGTCAATAGTTGCGTTACGCCACCACAGACGAAGGTTTCCATATTTGTCATATTCCCGACCTGTTCCATTCAAAGTAGTTTAATTAAAAATGGTACTGGAGAAAATTTCATCAATACTAGAGTTATAATACCAATTATATTTTCATTATAACAGTACCTTGATCATCAAATGCGTGAGTCAATTCATGAGAGAAGACCACCCCAATAGCACCAAAATTAATGCTTATAGGAAAATTTGGATCAAAAAACGGTCGTTGTAGGATTCCTGCTGGGATCACCATCTGGTTGCTGGTTGGTGAATAATAGGCATTCACCGTGGGAGGTGTCATTCCCCATTTGGTTTTATTTACTGGTTCATCTAACTTCTCAAGATTCCTTTTCAGACTGAATTTACTGACACGAACATTATTTCCAAAGTAGTCCGTCTCTGAAATTTCCAAGCCTTCATACTTTTTGTCAAGCTGATCTGGACTTAAAATGAAATCAGGGTAGCCAATCATGTCTGTGATTGCAGCAGCTTTATCTTTTGCCAACTGTCGTGTCTCATCATCCATCCATTGCAGATTTTTAAGATTGTCTTGGAAAGCCGTACGGATTCTCTCTATCATGTGCTGTGCCATAGGTTTCGCTTCGGGATGAAATGCGTCCCTGATGAACATTGCACCAACAGCAAATCCCATGTTATTATTTGTGTCACTGACACATGTGCGCCATTGCTCATCCATTCCTTTTGGTTATTCGTGGAAAGAGATTAAGCGAGAAAGAAAGGGACAAGAAAAACATTCCAATTATGTATTCAACCTTGCTTTCAGAATAAAGTCATGCATAACTTTACTTTGGGAAGCCTAGCATGACAAAAAATGTAAAAATATTTCCAAAGCTCTCATTCTCATGTATGTAGTATTAATGCATTAGGAATAAAATATTCATCAATAAAATGAACCCCGACAAAATATTATTTGTTCATCACTCAGACATTAACCTCCGCTCTGTCTTCCATGAAAAAATATGTTTTTCTCAACTGTCACATCTTGACGAGTGATGGGTGCTGTTGGGGACTTTCCAATAATTACTGAGCTATTAACTCTGTCAACCCATCTCTCTCATCAAACCAATATGAAACTATTTTTACAAAAATTATAAATGCCAGTACGACAACATATATCTAAACGTATATACATATTGTCAACTTACCATCCGACCCTAAAATCGCTTTGCGCAGCAATTTTTCCGCTTCTTTAAATGGCTTCGACAGACAGCATGTCATCGCCTTGACCGTATGCCAAACCAAGTAGTTATTGAGTACTACTCTGCCCTCCGTGTTGTTGTTTTTCTTCGCCACCAAACTCGACAAATTGGAAATAAAGTCAGGAGCGTACACAACGACAATATCTTCGTTATTGATCTTTCGTTTTGTTTTTTCAAATGCAGAGTTGAAGTACTCACTCCATGAAATCTACACGTGTGGAATAAATAACAATCAAGAGAAATTTAAAACTTAAATTCCAGAACACATTTCTACTTCAGAGAGGTAGTCATATTGCTCCTCCAAACTGCTTTCACTTTATGATAGTAGCATATCCCACATTCCATGCTACGTGCTCAAATCACAGAATTCCATGCATCCGGAGAAAAAGTCAAGTTTACTCGTTTTATTTTCTACTGGACCTAATTATTATGCTACACAGATTCCCAGCAGAAACGCGAAATATATATGCCATTTGCGTGTTGAATGCTAAAATGCGCATAAACTAGGTTTTATCAAGGTTTGTTCAAATACTCCACTGGTACTGCCACTACTGTTGATGATGATGGTGAAGACAATGGATGAAAAAAGAAAGCATGATGATAAATAGCATCACATATTAACATTACCCTCATCACTACCACACCAGAAGAAAGGAACAAGCTTAATGTCGTGTCTTTGTGTGTTGTCGTCTTTGAATTGTTATGTATGAACACTATCATCAAACGCAGCCTAGAGTTTTCTTTTCCTTTGCTTAATGCCCCTTTTCCTTTCTTCTTTCTCAAAATGTAGATCGGTAGATAGACTGAGTAGACATATAAATTACTATATAATAGTCTGCGTTATACTCCATACTTCAATTCAATACTTTGTCAGCTAAAGTATCTCTCAGGGACTTCATCCATCGACACTAAGCTGCTTTATATCGATTTTCCAACAGGTATTAACCTCCTTCGTTAGTACAATGTAATATACTGGTTGAACATATATAACATGACAAACTTTCTTCAGAGTAATGAAAGTGCGAAAGTTTTACAAAAAAAAGTATTAGGGACATAGTTTCTGCTTCGCAGTATCCGGTCAGCTTACGTATATTAAAGAAAGAAAGAAAACCTTGGGGCTATGTGAAAAAAGTAAAATAATCTGAAATTGTATAGACTAAAAAAACATGAACAAGCATATTCAATGCCTTCTCGTTGCAACCAAACAAATTCTCTTGATTTACAGGCAATTCTGCTTCAGCGATTTGCTATCTCTAACGTTCCATTTCCATTATCATAATCTTTCAAGCGTAAATTTCCATCAACGTGTATAAAAATTTAATCACTTCCCATTTTAAGTTCAGAGGCCTTGCAAAATAGTAAAGTTTCAAAAATGCATTGTCTATAAGAAGTAAATGTGCCACTGTAATTTAAAAATTAATATTTTCAGAACAAAAGAAGTGCTTTATGTTTCTCTTTCCCCCGCAGGAATTTTTAAATAAATTATAGTGCTTCAATGTATTATTTTCCCTTCACTTTGTAGAAACACAAAAAACTACCCAACCCCGACATGAAAAGAGTGTCTTCTAAGTGGATACGTTTTTAGTTCTTCTACAACACCAGAACACGCGAACGCTTTTCCCACAGAAAATCCTATCGGGAAAGCAATAATCGGAAAAGAGAGAAGAAAATTTGCATTTCTACTTGTTCAGCACCAGAAGCAGACTTTGTAAATTGAATTGCCGACTACCCAACAAGAACATACGGACATTCAACACGCAATCAACGATGATAATGTGCTCCATGAGCTGTGTATAAATTCCCATCTTTATATAGTCGAGCTATGTATGTATGTAAAATTGAGTAAAATCCACTGATTCGGTAATATTACCTCTGGAGCAAGAGTCTGCAGCTCTGTGATATTCAACGAATGATACAGCTTTTCATCGTCTCTTCTTTCATCTGAAGGGGCGGTAATGTTCGCAATCTCCGTTTCGAAATCCAAGATTCCCTTCATGTAGTTTTGTGTCTGAGAGTCGTTTTTAGCTCCAAGAAGCATCGCAATCTTTGAGGTTCCCCGTGTAAAGTATTGATTTAAGAAAGAAAATGAAAATAATATGTATAAAATGTACATACCCATTCATGCATACTTCATAAAAACACTTTGCTTTCTTTTCTCCATTTCTCTTTTATCACGACTTAGCCACATAGGCCAATATACAAAAAAGACAAGGAACATTTTCCGTGACATTACGTGAAAAAGAAAGCCTCTCTCTCTCAACAATGGGCTCAGAAAGGGATTTTCCATTCTCATGAAAATAAAATATGGTGTTAGCTGTACCTTGATCATGTAATCCAGGTAGACTTTGCGGACTTGTTCATGGGTTTTGTTTAAATAATAATCTCTGGTTGGAAGTGTAAGTCCACCTTGGTCCAGCTGCAAACAAGAATACATGATAAATTAAACACAAAACCAAATAAAAGTATTTTATCCCTCTTTCGGCAACTTTGTCTTTTGGGAAACTGAACTAATTGAATTCATGCCACATCAGTTGAAAAGAATTATTATGACAGAAACAGAAGAGAAGCCAATTAACCAACATTTCTCTCATTTTTTTTACCTGAATGATATGTGTACTTGAGTTTTTATCATCCTCGCCAACAGCCCATGTGAAGAAGCCTCCCATGTTGTACTCATTATGAAGAACTTGAAGCTGAGTTTGGAAGGCCCAGTTACTCAAATTAAATCCACTCGGCGATACTGACCAGCCACCAACTTTTGTCAAAAGTTCTATGAGTGGTTGTGCGCCCAACTTTTCTTGGGTTTCATTTTTGTCCATACACGACTTGTAGTACTTCCTAGCTTTCTCCTCTGCATCACTATGAAGTTTACCTTCACGCTCTACCCAGACAAAAATACATTTATAACATGTTATCATCAAGAGTTAGAAAAACTTATTTGCTCCAACTTGTACAATCACTGTATATGAAGTTTCATTTAAATCTACACATTAGTTTGATTAGTGATACTTTAGCAAAAAGTACTCACACTCATGTTGAAAATCATAACCACCAAATATTTACATTTAACGTAATTGTGAAAGTTAGCTGAAAACAAGTGTAAAGAGCTCACCTAGTGCTATTTTTATGACAAGCTGATTTTGCTGCCACAATTTTTGGAACGTTCCCCACGACGACTTTCCCTCTGGAATAGGATTTTCACGTACCCAACCTCCGCAGGCATACTGTATGCGAATAGAAATGAAGATGAAGTGAGTCAATATCTACATTTCTAATTTCCTCCGTTTAGTCATAATAAGGAAACCTTTTAGAGTGAATCTCATGCGAAGCCCTTTATTTTTAGTCAAATATATACAGAAGGAAATGACATCGACATATTTATTTTGTACATTTCCTCCGCATTTATTTCGTACTTTTCATGGCTAAAATACAAGACAATTTCATGGCTTGGAACTAGAAGAAAAGATAATTGTAAACGTACATATGGGAGACGGAGCAATAAATTTGACATAACATAAAGCTACATCATTTCTCTTAAAATACAAGTTATACATGTGAACGTACAAACAAAATGACCTTCACTTAACCTTGCCTGACAGTATACATAACTTAGGCATCTAGATAAGCTTTCATGATAAGTGACCGGACTATATTATAATCTCAGACAATAATGATACTAGAGCAAATAATGTACGTTTTATAACTTTTCCTTTCATTTTAGTGATATTGGAATAACATGTCATGTTCACGTTGTAGGTCTTGTTCTCTTTTGTTAAGTGTATGTGGTTGCTATTTGCAAACCTCATGAATGAGGTCTACAAGAGTGCTTTAAGATTAGAGCTTTGAGTGCTTCACAAGAGAAGAGAGAAAATCGTCGTATATAATTTCATGAGCAAATGAGCAAACATTGAGAAATGAGTAGTAGAGCGTGTAATGCACCTGATAGAAATCTTGGCAAGGATCCACTGAAGTGTCCATGGACGTGAGCATATTTGCTGACACTTTAACGCACGTTGGAGTAAGGCATGCGTCTCCTAAAAACAAGTTTAGATGAAAGAAAGAAAAAAATGAATGCATTAAGTTGCAAGGAGCATAGGGACAAGGCCAATTCATATCAAGATTTTGACCATTTATCGTAGAAGAAAGAGTAGCAAGTAAAAAAAAGCTCACAAAGACAAGCATTTATTATTACTACCATGTATTTTATTACGAAACTAATATGCAACGTCGTAAAAAGGTATGACGTCTAATTAATTGTAGCACATTAAATCATTAAACTTAACGTTTTCTCTAAACCAAACATAAATGGAGATTATAACAACACATAGTCTTGTAAGTGGATCCTTTCTAAACCAAAACAATTTAATGGAGCCATTTTCAAATTATATATTCATCGTATAATCATCTCATTCTTGGTCTCGGTTTTGAGGAAGTCGGGCGTAGCAGACCAATATAGGTGGAAGGTAAACTAGAGTTTATCTCTTTCTCTTAATGAACTTCACGCAGATGAAAGCAACGAGTACGTTACAAGGCAAAGGCAGTAAAATAAAACTTCAGTGTTCTAAAACTACATATTAAAAGCAAGGTAATCTACCTACGAAATGATAGACAAAGCATAGTTATATAATATGATTATGTATATTCATTTAAGTACCTATAATCTTTCACTTTGCGTCTTTAACTTGTTGAAGTTTATTCACGGTAAACAAGGCAAACAAAATTACCCGCAATAACATTTCCAACAAAATGATCTTCATACTATTTGGTATAGTTATTCGGAGCTGTAGTATTACTTCGACAATATAATTCTTAAGGCACGGCGATTTTGATGAATAATTAAACATACTTTGGATCTTATGTAATGTAGGTGGATTGGTGCTTTCAAACTGCTCATTCATTGAGCACATTAACGCAGGATGTCCCTGATGAATACGTTGATCATAAGCCATTAAGACTCTTTGCAAAGATATGCTTTTGCAGCAGTTGAGATTATCTTTCTGTGTGTATCTAAATTTCATTCAATAGGTTATGATTATATGTTTTTATGAGTCGCCAATCGTAGCGGATTCGGCTATATGAGTATCAGCATACACGAATGTAGCTCATGTAAAAGCCAATTTGTGATCTGAATTCCTAACTCAAACTTTCATTTCCTTTTTCCTGTCTATTTATGAAAGCCACTACTGGTAATTGCTTTGATTATTGGTATTTTTATCAAGATAAAAAAGGAAAACTGCTTCCACTAAAACTTTCTCTTTTTCTTTCTCTCATTTAGTTAATCGCTCTCAATGTTCCCCTTCTAATAAAAACGACCTAGTTCAATGGAATGTGATATGTGAAATTAGTGCTACAAAACAAATTGAAAAACTCACAATAAGCTATAAATCTACGAAAGAATCTCAACAACTTTTCCCATTTATTCATCATATTTTCCCGAGAGTTTTTTCAAGTACCTACCTCAAGTTGCTGTCTCTTTTCACATTCAATCCACCGTAGTAATCAATTCTCTTAGAAATGCCTACTATTAATCCAGATAGCTGTGAGTTTTTTCGAATGAATTGAGCTTATGAGCACGTTATGTGCTATTTACGAAAGCAAAATGGTTCTTAATGAGTTCATACAAAGTCAAATGTTTTTACAAAGTAAGTGTAGATATTTTTAGGGAAAAAACACTTCACAATAATCTTTTTTATAAGCTACGTGAGCTAATAGGTGTATTGCATATAGTCAAGTAATAAATCCAAAGAGGTGATTACCACCACTGCTCCCTTAAGTGCTTTCCCCCGCAAAAAGCACTTAATTTATCTGATTTATTTTATTAACTTCAAAGTTTATTTTTTCATTGAACTAAAAAGAGTTGGGAAATAAAAATTGTATAATAATTTCTTAACATTAACCATTTACTACGTGGCCTGTTATGCTGACTTGACCTTCTGAAAAAACAATATTTTCTAAAGGAGCCCAAATAAAAAAGATGGAGTAGCTCAAAAAAAAATCAAAAAATCCAGTCTGTCTGTTTGTCAATCAAATTTCTTCACACTTAAAACTCGTTATAGACTATTTCCAAAAAAAAGTTAATTTACTAGATATAGAAATGATTCCATTTAATTAATTTTCTCTAAACATGATAGACTGAAAATAGTCTGCAAAACTAAATAAAAAGTAACGTTTCTCATTTCGAAGCTATTGAAATTGAAGAGTGCTTTTATCTTGAAATGGAAAAAATTAATAAAATTTATGCTTAAAAGAATCTCATAGCCTAATAGTATTCATATACGTGTAACATTCTCATTTTTGGAGTTCAAAAGCTTTTAAAGAAATATTTCAGCAACTCAGTTACAACTGTTTGATCGTCAGTAGTTTTCCTTTCATACAGTTCTTCCAACAAATATATTGCCACTAATTGCTCCATTTGTAAACTTAAGTACCGCATGCATGCAACTGACTATTACGAACACAAAAAATATACAGTTATATAAATTGTTTTGGCTTGTTACGTACAAAAATAAGTTTTAACAAGTTGTTTGTTCGTTTTCTACAAATAAATATACCATTTTTTATATCTGCTTTTAGACGTAAGGTACAATACTATATAATTTACACGGATTAGATGAAAGCAAGGAAAAAAGTTTAGCTTATAATATAACAAAAGCAAAAAAAGTTACAAAAAGAAAATGATTATTGTAGTTGTAAAAATTTCCAAAGCAGCTTGTACTGTAGATATAGTTCCAAGAATAAAAATCTTTTCTTACCATTCTGATGTTCTACATGAAGAACATGCCAAGACTTCCATGCTGACACTAGGAGCACACTGGTTATCCCAATACTAAAGAGGAGAAATGCAGAAAGAAAGAGGAGCACTTTCTCCAAAAATGTTCGTGAGCTCCACATCCCGGGAGGTTGAATGGGCAGAACGTGAGTCTTCAAATGATCCAAATGGACTGAATCATCTTCCTCCGTAAGTTCGGCCCGTTTATACTTGGCCATCCTCCCTGGTAAGTCATAGTAGCATGTAAGCCAGAAACAGAGGAAATACGAAAAACTCTTAATCATGTCATGTAACGCTTTTTTGGCTATGGTTTGTTAAACAAGTGAACAACAAAATTCATAGAGACAAATATGCATGTATTTTAATCAAAAATATGTGCAAGGAATAGTTTTTGCTGACTTGACTGGTCAAAGGAAATCAGTACTAAAAAACAAGGGAAACAGCGTGGCTTGGATTGTGAACGCACGAACCAAACATGTCGCCGAAAAGCATACACTTTTTTATGCGTGCTATGTACTTAAAAACTTTTCTCACGTGCATTTCGTAACTAGACCCTTTCAACCTACCCTATCCAACTCAAAGTAGAAAGTCTGAAACATTTTCAACACGTTTGTGCTTGTGTATAAATTATGCACAGTAAATTAAATGCAGACAACTGCAGATACAGCTTTTTATCAGTGCCAACAACAGTGCATCGTTCAAAGGGCTACTTTAGATCGTGGTAAAACAAATTACATGCAAAAAACTGAAAAACGAATGATATGTACCATGTATGTAAGAAGCATTTCGTGTTGTAAAAATTTAGTGGTTGTAAAATGTTCACTACTTTACTTTTTTACATTCGATTTACTCAAGTTGTTCGTAAGTATAAAAGTCTTGAACAGAGTAATGATTTTTTTTACCAAGGAATACTTCAGAAGTCGACAGCAGCTAAGCTACGTAAATGGAACAAATCCGAATTTATTTTTACTTTTTACGCGCGCACAAACATACATTGTGCCATGTACAAAATGGGATAAACTTACAAGCGTTTCTGGAAAGGGTTAGTTTTCAGTTATAACAGCTATCAGGTTAACGTTTTGCCATATTCCTGACGGAAAAGGTATAAAATGTACCATTTCAAACATCAAATTTTTCGTTGAAATATATGCAGTGTACAGTGTACACACATGTCTAACCTCCGTAGAGATCAAGAATATAACTCTTGCTAAATTCCTATCATTAAAATACTGTGACGGAAAAGTTAATTTACATTTGTATCTCATGGAATGATCCAATTTTTAAAATTCAGTTCTTTTATTATTTATTTTTCCATTCAATGTCGTTCAATGTTGGGTTTATCTATCTAGAATTACATTTTGAAGAATTTTCACATTTTTTAGAGGGAAAATATATCCATATTAAACGGTTACGTAGACTTGAAACATTAAATAAATACTAACGTCTCGCATATCTTAGTATTGAAAGTTCCTTTAACATGTGCGCATGCAATACACGTGTTGTGTAGGAAAGATATTTGGTATCAGCTAAGCAAAAATGTATACCTTTCAACTATCTCATTACTAAAGGATTGAGTTACAAACAACATACGCAACGCATTAAAAGTTTCACTTCCACATCCAATGTTTGCATCATCGCATTTTATTTCTTGTGTTATGTTTTCTGCCTTTTATAGCGTCTATTCATATTAAGAACTTTTATGGAGAAACTTGTTACTCAAAAATGGAAACTTGTCATTCAATTGTCCTGAAAGTTGCGGAATCATTGCTTTTATGCTATTTGATATACGATATACTATTCTAGACATCTATTCATTGAATTCTCACTATATAGTAACAAATATTTTTGATGAGCACCGTACCGTGTGTACCTATTTTCAAGTATACAAATTTTTATCAAATCAAAGAAGATTTTGCCTTTGTTCCCTTATTCACAATTTATTGGTATCAAAAGTGGTTATAAATTGATCAATTTAGCACTACCGAGAACGGAGCGATCAAGCAATACAGTGCGGTGTAATCTTGATCAAGATGTCAAGATGATTTTGTACACATGTCCAATTTATAAATTGAGTACGTAGTGACAAAACCTTCTAAAATTAGCAAAATTTAACTCTACAAATATATCCAGAATTCATTTTCAGTTTTATCAGTCCTCTTGTTACCCATTTATTTCGATTTGGTCGAAGGTCACATCCATATTATGGATAAACAAAATACATACACGGAATATCATTTCTTTTTGTCTTTTTTTGGCATGTTCGTTACACTGTCCACATGCAAACGCCTTATGTTTCAAGGTCGTTAACATGAAAATACTACATACATGGTTGCTTCTCTCTCTTTCTTCCATAAAAAATATGGTGTTGTATAAACATGCACTAACCTAAATTCGACACTACGTCTCGCGAAACTTAATATATATCACTTTGTGCATACATATGGTAAACTGTCTCAGCTAACGTTAAGTTTGATTGGATTTTCTAATCCTCTACACTAAAAAGGGCTGCAAACTATATGTATATACATCCTACATCCTACATCCAACGTCAAACGTCATTCCAAATAGCATGACAAAATATATTATGTAAATTAGAAAAAAAAACTTGGAGTCAATTACGGCAAAAATTTATAACACTACTTTACTTGAATGTTAAAATTGACTAACCAAATGGACGTAGTTTCCGTAGCTCAGTTACGAATCTTCCCAAAGCATGATTGTTGTTTGCTTCGAGATTTAGTTGCTGACGCGGTTCAAGTTCATCTTGTTGGATAAGTAGTGACTCTGACATGTTGGAGAAGTTTCTCTTTTCTTCGTTTCCTCCAGGAAGAGTACATGCAATTATGACACAACGCAATATTTATGCTTGATAGAATGCGATATCTTTGCAATTAAAACTAAATCTTCACCGTAAACCAAACTGAACCAATCATTCCAATTTTGCAGTTTTATCTAATTACTACAACTTTGTTAAAAAACTATGTGGTATATTCATACTTGACCTGAATATGTACGTTTGTATATTATGTATATCATCATATACGTCAAACACATTAATTATTTCTGTCACACTTGACCAAATAAAATAAACACACTTGAACCAAAATTACTTGAGCAATTTTTTTTCGCATGAATTAATACGCAAAAGTTTAAGAGGAAGTCAAGATGTCGTCACTGTCACAGCCGGAGCTGTACTGAATTCTTTTTAATAAACTGGAATCATTGTGGTGAAAAAGTACTGCTTTTATAGTTGGATATATATTAAGAGGTTGCTCTTAATCCTGTTTGTGATCACGTACCACTAAGTTTTGTTCAAGGATGACATTGCAATTTTCAAAATGGTCCAAAAAACAGGCCATCTGGCTGGAAAATCTATTTTAAACAGTTTACTTCTGCTGTCAGAAACGTCATCATGACAAATGAATGTTTACATGCTGCAGTATTTTTTCAAATATTTTTTTTTATTTTATGTAAAAAAAACGAACGGATACTGATGTTTTTAACAGATTATTGAAAGCCAGTCTGTCTACTTGTCCATGTTCCAATTTTTCAATAGCTGTCCGGTCTACTTCAATGTTAGATCCCGGTGGAAGATAAAAATGTGTAACTTTATAGTAGTTTTACTTGAAAATGGCAAAATAGTTATTTCCTGTTTCTTCGTGTTGTTCGTTTAGCTGAACAGCGTATTTACACTATTTTTATAGCCCCGTACCCGTACTTTGACACTCTAAGCTCTGGTTCAAGGAAAACTTGAAAAATACTGAATATTTTATTGAATGTTGAAACAGCGATGATGATGATGACATTGACAAACAATTTAGCTTATATAGATGTCGTGTACTTTTGCAAGTTGCATATAGGATATATATTTACACACACATACATATTATCTGCAATGTAATCTCTCGTTGTCAAATTCAAAGAGCCAACAGTTCTAACTTCTAAATGCAATCATTTTATAAGCAAGATAGTGAACGGTTGGACTAGACAGAAAGGTTACGAGAGAGAGCTCAGATGAATCTTCATTGCTAATTTAACATCCAGTCTTCAAACAACCAAGACCATCATAATATTTCCATCACGTATAGAATTAATTAGAGAAATACTGTTTTATTAATGGCAATAAAGTTCGTTTTAATCTGTTTCCCCTATTCTGTGCCTTATCTTAGACAAGTGAAATAGTAAATGCTGGAGTCAGCAAAGCTGGAGAGAGATGAAATTTGATTTTTTATGCTGTATATCCAATCGAATTGATGTTGCGTGATAGTTATGGTCTAATCATAATGTACAATGTTTAATATACAATACTATGTATACATACGCTTTTCGCAAATGTGAAGCTCAGAGATTACTTTTCATTGACATAATGTTTATTTGTACAATGCCTACACTTATGGTGTTCCACATTGCATGCAACTTAGCTTTATATGAATAAGGTTTGTCAACCGCATCCCACAATAGTTGATAGTCAAAACAATTTCACACAATTTCATTAGGCTTGCCAAAACTCTATGTAATGTATGATATTACTATTAAATTATCGACTTTGCAATTTATGTAATGTTAGTAGGTGGTGTGCGTAGGTATACGTCATCATTATAACACCAATTTTCAAGAGAGGGATCGGGTGACGACGTGATACGTTCATTTGATATAAACTTAATGCGTACTATTATTTTGGTATAATGATGTAAAATGTTGATGATTTTCTGAGAAAATTTCCACTATTCTGTCTGCCTCGAAAACATCTCCTTCATCACAAGACATCCTAAATTACTATATATTTGGAGAATATCATCATAGATAATAGAGAAAAGTTGACAGTGGAATGTGCACAATTTGATAATAGCATTAAACTTACCACCCTTCCTTTTTTGAGCTCATCAGTGAAAGGAAACAGAATACGGAGTAAATAAGTCGAAGGAAAATGTTATATCATCATCATTACTACTCAAAGGATCGATGATGGGCATGTAAGCTTCTAGCGAGAGAACGGATATAAAAGCTAAAAAGTTGTCTAAAATAACGCTTATAGCTCACACTGTTTATCTCGTCGTGACAGTAAAAATAGAGGAGGCTTTACAAAACGAATTATATAGGCGTTGTTGGATATATGGAATCGAATAATAGTCATAGGCTACAGCACAATTGATATCCGTTCATTGCATACATATAATAGTGTCTAATAATAATAATAATAAGGTTCGCATATAAAAACTCTAATAAATATAACCCTTTCCGCACATTAGATTGTTTTGGTTGTATAGAAGGAAATTCCTTTTTGGTATATGTATATGCTTTTATTAAACACAATTCATCTTTCCTTTTTGCTGACTTATTTGCCCATGCAGAATGAGTGGACAAAATGAAGTAACTGGACAAAATGAAGTAACTGTACAAAATGATGAACCTTTGTAAATTGAATGGAAATTAAAATTGTGTTTGTCTTGCTCGCACAATGTCAATCTCCGATTCCAATTTAATTTACTTCCAGTTTGTCCTCCAGCTTTAATTCTACTTTTTTAATAACTTTCTCATCACATCAGTCAAAGAGGCAGTGTGTAGTTGGTAGAAGACGAGAGACAAGAACAAAGAAAGACCAAAGCGAAAGGGCGCATTCAAGCGGACAGTTAATCTAATTAGCGAGAGAGAATAATAACGTTATATGTGCCAACAACAACATCTCCATTTAGTAGGCATCAGCATCCTTTCATGCATAGTTCCACATTGCTTATAATATGCACAAGAATAGGTATACGTTGTCATATTCTTGTTTACAAGTTTTTTATATTCTATAACTTTTTGAGTTAGTTACACAAGCATCAACTTTTTTTTTTAAACCGCCTTTGATCTTTCTAATTTAAAAAGGACTGCTGCTGGTAGAAGAAATTGCATAAGAACAAAGCAAAGGAGATGCTTTTTCGTCGCAGTCGCAAAACTCGCGACAATTATGACAACAACAGAACTTTTTTTTCTTTGGCAAACTACCAAAAATCCTCTTTGACATGAGTAACAAAGAAATTGTAAAAAAATACATACATTCCAGCTTTATGGACCTCTTTTTTATGCAATATTTTTCAATATGTAAATTCTACAAGAAAAATCCTGACTGTTTCAAAAAACGTTGTGTACATATGTATATGCATTTCAAAATTGTACATTTTTCTTCTCGCATATGTGAAGGGAACAGTTCTCATCACCAACAACAGCTTAAAATATATGATTTCGTTTCAATCCAACCAGCTACTCCATTTCCACCTTTAAGTCTACCAAAGCACTATACTACTAAGGTATTATAATCTCGTTTGAAGAGATTTGAGAAGTTCTTCAATTTCAATTATGCTTAACATTTTTCACTTTTTTCCAAAACAGTTTCAGATTTTATTATGATAATATTTTAGCTTAAAAATAAAAATGCACTCCATCTCATTCAACGAGTTCATTAGGACAGTTTTAGTAAAAATGAGCATACTTCAAGGTTCTTCAAGTCAACTGTATGATAAAAATGTGCATAAATTGAATTCTGCATATGATGATGCACCCCTAAGACCGTGTGCATGCACATAAATAAGCATATGTTAAAAATATGGACTATATTATTTCCTAGTTGAAGTTAATGTTTGCAAAGTGTAAACTTTGATATATTTTTTTCTTTATCTTTTTTGTTGAAGGCATGATACAAACTTCACCACATTCCAAGCAAACATAAAAAAATTGAAGGCCATACAATACATTAAAAAACCAATATTTATCAAGAAGTTACCTGCATCCAGCAGAAAATCCTCGGGTTCAAATGACGCTGACGTGGTGAAATCCTCTTATGTTGACACACTCCTCGGAAAAAGAATGAGATTAAATTGGTTTATGTGAGCAACGAAGACGCACGCTCCTCTTTCAATTTAATAAGACACTTATGTATATTGTTGTTGTTTGTTTGTGTGGCTTTTAATCTCAGACGGAATCATCTACAGAGAAACTTTCTCTGGGGATTTAGCTGTAAAGCATTTCCACTAAGTTGTAGCGCAGTTGCAAGTAATTTGTTTGCGACAGTCTTTTCTTTGTGCTTTGGATAGGGCTCCTGTGAATTAAAACAAAATGTGAGTAGTAAAAGAAAGTTCTATACTAGCATATAGACATCAAACGAACTAAAAGCAAAGTCGATTTTCTTCCAATAATTGCCACCAAACTATCCTATTTTTGTGTCGCAATCATCATTGCATTAAATGCCATGAATGTGAAATAAGGCACATCATTACCAAGCTTATTCAACGCATAAATAATAGTTACACTTTACGTGGAAAATAAGAGCAAAGAAATTTCTCTTATTTTCATGTCTCAGGATTTGAGGGCAAAAGTGTGACCGTGTGACCTCACTCAACTTTTCTTCCATCTTACTTGCACAATTTATATATGCATTTCATCTTTTATCCATGCTTGGTTTGCAGCAATGTCACAAGTATTTAACTTTGCTACTATTCAAGCTACGTATGTCTTTCATTAGAAAGTGGGAACTCTGAACAGTGAACCACAAAATACCGCAAGTGAAAGAGCAAGAAAACATCTGCTGTGCCTTGCCGAGTAAACTTACAGATGGTCGATTGCGATAGCCCCTTTTTCCTTTCATAACATATTCTCATACATGTTATAGTACATAGCTTGATTGCTTTCACTTGCATGCTTCCTATACATCCAAGCCAGGGACTACAATGTCGCAAGTTTTTGCTCTCATGTATGTACCTATGTAAAACCTATTGTCAATACCTTTCACTTATACTCAACAGCAGTAACAGTGCATTGTCGTACTCACATTTTGTACCTTCGGAAAGCAATTTCATAATATGTTGCTGTACAATGTTGCAACTCACCTGTGAGTATTTTTTATTTCAAAGTAATATTGAAGCAGAGCAAAGAAAGCTAATTTTCTTGTGGTTTTACACTTAAACCATGAATGTGTTTAGAAATTTTCTCTACGCTGATTATACAACTGATTAGAGCTGTCATCGTGGAAAGCCATACGAGTAATTGAGATTTTCCACTTATCCGTAAATTAACACAACGACATGGTTATTATTGGGAAAGCTCATTTCTCTTTGATATTACACATGCTATGTTCATGTTCAAACAGCAGCTTTTCTACATTTAATATGCACCTTTTTTAATTTGG
Source organism: Entomobrya nicoleti (assembly GCA_034695465.1). Classification (NCBI taxonomy): domain Eukaryota; kingdom Metazoa; phylum Arthropoda; class Collembola; order Entomobryomorpha; family Entomobryidae; genus Entomobrya; species Entomobrya nicoleti. Next base: position 58,531 of record JAQFZG010000041.1, read on the forward strand.
ATGAATTGAGACAAATTGGCATATTTTTTTCCCAAACAACTTCAATTATGCATGATACGGCCTGTTGCTTTCCAAGAAAACCACAGCCGTAATAATATATCCTTCTATCCGATTACCTAATATTACATGATCTTCCAAACAATAATTACGTGAAATGCTGCCTCTTTTCTTAAGCCCAGCTATATAACGAAAACGAGACCTTGTTATCAAAGTAATCATTCAGTAGTATTAAAATAAATGGTACACTCTTTCCTTCTCTTAAACAGTTTATATTTAATAGAGCTTCAATAAAGAAATGGGATTTTCCTTCGACGGAAAACATTTCTGAGAAAAAATACTCGCTTCAATTGGCAAACAAATTATTAATATTTTCATCATTTATGTAAGTAGAAAGTTTTAAAAATCTTGAATGCGGTTATGCGGTATACAGTCCATCTATATTATTAACAACTCAATGTGTACAGCCTGCTGTGATGAATATTGACTACTATCTTTTATACTCGTACTTTTCTCTCTTACGTTTATAATTTACCAGATTGGATTTCTTTCTTCGTTCATGCTTCACATACAAATTACGTATAAATACCTACCTACATACTTTGTTTTGGATGAAATTATATAAAGACCGACGTTTGTTTGTGAGATGTGAAAATAAAACCACAGTAAAAAAACACATAAAAAAAGAAAGTCTACAACTTCAACAGAAAAAAAAACACTTCAAATCTTCTTCAAATGCCAAAATGAATGACTACGATTTTTTTACCCCAAAAACTTTAGAAATTAAGAATCTTACCTGAAAGTCTCAAGTTTTCAGAGAAGTTTCACAGCAGGAAACCGGTGATACCACACACTCTAGGCTTAGATTCCTCCCAAATTTCTGATAAACTTTCACCACCAACGGAAGTGTGGAGGAAACGGAATGTAGATCAATATTTTAGTCAGATTGATGATGATGTAGCTAGGTTGGCTGTGAATTCCACTCGGCGATAATGATGTTGATGATTTCAGCAATGGCATTAAATCAGTAAAATTGGACAAAAAAGTGTGTTGTCATCATTTTGTATTTTATACATCAAGTGAAAACTGATTATTACACTTTATGGTGGTGGTCTCGGTGAAAAGAATTGAGGTGAACTAATTATGCACCCAAATTTTATCCAACTCGTTTATTGACAAGCGACATGATTGCGTTTTTTTGGTGTAATAACAAGTAATAAAGCAACACTTGATTTTGCAATATATACTATTTTTTGGGACAAAGGTATAATATTGACAGGAGGAAGAAGGAGAAAGAAAATTATTCAGAGAGAGAGCGAGCACAGAGCGAGTGTCAGATAGTGGACGTTTTGCACGCAACTGAGAATGTATCTAAAGAGTCGACTAGATATACTACTACCAAAAAAGAAAGACTCCTTATTTTACGGTTAGTAGTAGTATGAAAAGTAGTAAGTATAAATATGAATGTGACTTGACTGTTCTAATGATGATGTTAACCAGACGAGGAGAATTGCACAAGCAATATCAATCCCTTTTTCTGGATCTGCAACTGCAAACGTGTGTGCACACTAAAACAGTCAGCCAGGCAGGGAAACCATCAGTGTCACTTGACTACTCACATTTCCACTCTCTCTCTTCTGTACTCAGTACTAGTAGCAAAACCAAAACAGCCAATGCCATTGAAATATATTATGTTTTTCACGACTATACGGCGAAACGGAGTTGTTACTGGGTATAAATGTGTGCATAAACTCCCATATCTCCCGAAATGGAATTCAGTTTTGTTGGTTGTGTTGTGTGTATTTTTCAAGGTAAAAAATGGTGAAGAAAATACTAAATACTTTGGTTTCGTTCTAATATTGAGAGTTTCGGCTCTTGTGATGTTATATGTTTTGTGTTGGGTTTTGGGGTTACAAGTTTACGACGAAAAGAGAGTGCGTATTATATTATGGGTGCGAGAAAAACTGATGATATAGTAGAGCCGAAGCAGTAGGGGGAAAGCTTGTGGAATGAGTCAGTCGATATGTATGTTGTCTGTGCTTGTGGCATGTCTGATTGCGATTATACATGTTAGACTTTTCCTCTTTTGCCTTTACATCATTTTCACAGAAAAGCATAATCATAATGAGTTGAGCGGAAGTGCATGTTACAGTTTTATAATGAAAGAATGTGACTGCATGACTAGAAAAAAAATAGAGAAGAAAAGGATCTGCATGTGTAATGTAGAAAGTAGAATTAGATATAATAAGTAGGCTGACATGAGAAGTATGAGCAAAGAGAGCAAAATTTAACTTTCGTAGGTAAGTTAAACTTGAAAATTTCACAGAACTATGCAATTTAGAGACAGTGAATGTACATGAGTTGAAATTTTTCAAATTTTAAAATAAAATCGAATTAGCCTTTTTGGGATTTAAGTCAGCATCCTTCGGAATGCAGTATAGATATTACAAAAACGTTATCACAATTTGATCTACTTCTAAAGAAGCATTTTGTAAACCAAATTTCTTAGTATTTGGATGTTGGATGTGCCTGTTGCAGATTTGAAATGGCATTGATCATATTATCATTACATTTAACATGCACTACGTATTACTGCAATGCAAGACACTAATGGAAACATTATAAGTATGCCGCTGACGGGCATACTCGGTGTCGCATTTAGAAAGAATCCATTATAAACATAGTGAATATCAAATGAATTGGTTAACCCTTACAACCGGATGGTCGGGATGGCTTCATCAAAGTATTAATGTATTATACATGCATTAGCTCGTTTGTATACAATTGTACACGAACTCTTTTTATACGACGACGTTGGTAAATCATCGGTTAACCTTACCGCACAACCAGCGTACTTCAACATCCGGAATCCGGATCAAAAACATGTTTGAAGGAAAGAGCTGTGCACATAGAAAACACTTAATTCATAAATTTTATGTTTATGAAAAGGTGAAATTGACAAATTAGTTAATCATTTACCAGAGATTTCAATCATTACTGCTACACTTATTTTTAAAGTCACTAGTAACTGTCGAAAGGGTTCAAAAAAAACTGGGATGTTTCATCTTCATTTTGCATGAAATCCTTATATTCCTTCCTTCCACATTCCATGAAATTATACGCATCTGTAGTATCAGACAAAAGACAAACAGAGATGTAACTTTTTTTAGGAGTCAGTATAAATATTTCATTATTTTGCAACAAAATAGATTTTTATTGGACAATCTGGCACTAGAACATTTTGGTATTAATTTGTTTATATTTGATCCTATAAATTGTAACAACATGACAGTGGCCTATAGCTGACAACATTTGGTAAAAGTTAAGGTATATTAGATATCACGTTTTATAATGATGGATGATAAATGGGAAATGAAGATTTGTGAATACGGTATCACCAACAGGAAGGGTTGTGTATATTTTGTCATATCGCAACTAACTGTATCACATATTATCCCTAGAGATTTATGCAGGATTCTGAGTCCTTTTGATTCTGAGCAATGGACCTGATGTGGTATCAATTCTGCAAATCACCAAACAAATAGGAACAGATATTATAACCTTTTTACGTTGATAAAAGATAACCAAAGCACAAATTCTCGTGCAAAACAATCATAACATGAATGTATTTTCCTTTTGACTTAGATGACTAAAGCTACTTGAGCTAAAATAGGTAAAATGAATAATACTATAAAATGCTCACTTTGTAGCATCTCCGGATCCGAGAAGGTCGTGAATATGATAGGCAACTCCAAGGGGCGCAGCTTTCTTCATTGGGCGTTGCTCCAGCTCCTGTAAATGTTTAATACATACATTATATACTTGATATCTTTCAATGAACCCAGGGGTAAACTGCCACAATTTACATAAGTAAATACATAAGTAGAATCCGAACCTACAACTTTCTTTATACTAGGTATGCGTTAACAATTAATTTATAGCAACAACTAACCCTTTGTAAAATTTCTCCAAATTTAGCCTTTTTGATAGCATTACTCACAGCTTTCTTTCCTTTCTCATAAGCTTTAACAAACTCCCCAGCCGCAGGTAAACTAACGCAGTAGTAACCTCCTTCGTGAACTCCCAAATATCCAGCGTTAACAAGTTGACGCACCTCATCCACCTCAAACTTCCATCGTTTCAGTAACGCCTCTTTCGGAATTAGCTTTGAATTTTCGGCGGAGCGCCTCACACTAAACGCACTAGCACTCCCAACATTGGCGTCACCACCTCGGCTACCATAAGCTCGTCCTACCACTGACTTCCCATCTTCAATTTCACTTTTATCCCCTTCCCCCAGAACTTCATTAACAAATCTTTGAAACAAACCTTCCCGTTTTAAAGCCACAAAGTCAGAGTAAAACACAATGAGGTAATTAGAAGATGAAAACAAGGAGAACGTCAGAATTTTATTGTCATTTGCAAGTTTCTTCAACTGGTGATCAATCACTGCTCGGCTATGGACTAATGATGACAGTTGTGAGTAGAGAAACACAGGAGGAAGCCTTCCTTCAAAAAGCCCCACCGGAAATGATGATCGAAGGTTCAATAAAGCTGCTTCCGTGTCAGAGGGAAGGTTTTTAAAGGCTTCCAGTTCCTCTGGTTTGAGTAAATGTTCAGAGCTCATCTTTTTCTTTGTAGTTGTCGCGGAGTTCCGAAAAATGCTGGGAATAATTTCTTTAACTGTTTGTGCACTTAATTTACTGATTTTTGATGAAGTTCCTTCATTGCTTTCGGAAGATTGACGTTTCTTCGTCGCTTTTCCAGTTAACGATTCCATTGTTCGCACAGAATAAATTTAAGTTCCCTTTAATCTACGACTAGCTCACTGGCATTACTTTTCCAGGGCATTGAGAAATTAATTCTCACGTTTAAAGCAATCCATTTAAATATTTTACTCCTTTGTATTTTGGTTGCATCAAGTAACTAAAATGCCAAATCAACATTTTTTTGACGCGCTGAAAAACACCTTCTGCAAGTCATTTGAGTTGCTTTTTTGCACAAGTTGTGCAAGTGTGCAGAAAGCAGCAGAGCAGAGAGCTGTCTCAAAGAAAAATGTACAAGCAGATGATTTTAAGAGTGAAGCCAATGCAATGCTGAATGCAGCGCAAGTTTTCTCTTTTTTACATTTTTTAGTTTAGAAGTATGAGCGAGCACAGAACAGCGAACAAGCAACAAGCAAAAGGCGATTGCTCTCTTGTTCATGTGAAATCATGTATTCCGATCAACAAACTTTGTCGTTCAGCGCCCGGCAAATCAAAAAGGCAGAAGAATAAATGAAACTGAAATATATGCGTACATATTTATAATTAGTTAATTAGTATCAGTTAAAATAACCGCAAAACTAAGAGTTATGCTTTGATGCTTGCGAATTGTTGGATGCTTCATTGATTCAAGAAATAAAATATTGTTTTCAAATGCAGCTTATCAAGTTGATTAACTGGACTCTGGAGGTATGTTTCTGTCAGGATTTGACTGTACGACGGTGGTTCTTTATTAATAGGCACCTTTGCTATAAAATTTTTGTCTCATAAAGGTTATTGTTCTTGAGAATAAATTACAAACTTAAAAATAAATCAAATATACTTTGCGGTCTACACAATACTTTTGTTATGCCAGCTATAATCATTTTTCTGCACCACCCCAAAGTGGTAGATAACTGGACCATCCTCCTCCAGTTCCATCTCTAGAATGAGAATTAGGGTCTTTTCCTACAGAACAAAAGAAGTCAATAAATCAGTGGATAATTTTTAATCAGTCACTTCTACCGTGTTTTTATTTTTTACATCAAAACTGAGCAGTTTACCTTTTATACAATTTTCCAATCGTAGTATTTCTTCATTAGTCAATTGTAACATGGTCTTCATGACTGGGATCAGTCTTCTTCTCTCATCTTCACCGCTGAGAGTCATGAACTATTTAAAAATGAATCAATTATATAGATTTTTATATTGCGTCTGAATACAAAAATGATACATAATGATTGATTAATGACTTGGCATGTATGCGTAATACACTGAGTATAATCTCTTTTATATAAGTTGCCAATATGCAAATTTTTCACAAGTCCATGTATTTAGATTGGCGTTCTCCTTCTTTTTT
>JAQFZG010000042.1:0-63548 GCA_034695465.1 Entomobrya nicoleti
ACATCTCAACCTACCATGCATTTCAAATACAATTTCTGAAAAAAGTACACTTTTTCAATGATTTTTTAAAATATGAATAAACCAAAATTTGAGGTCAAAATTTATCATTGATTCCTCACAAAGCATGTAGATTCATCAAAAAAATATTTGAACACTTAAAAATGCTTCGTTTTTGCTGAAAAGGGATCCAACGGAAGCCAAGATTTGAACCCCGGATTGCTAATTTGCATATTGCAACTTTATAGAATAAGATAACGAGTCTTTCATAATTTAAGTAAATTCTGGAGGTACGAATACACAAGAAAGGAACACATTGTTGCCTTTTGTGCATGTATTTGTTGTAGAACGTGTACATAACAAAAAACAGTCCCCCCAAAAGAATGAAGTACATACATGCACCTGTCATTTCATTTCATCATCATCATCTTTTTTTGCACCTGCATATAAAATGAATATGCCACCAAAAGCAATGTTCACGGTTATGGCCAGGGAAGAAGTGCTGAGTAGCAAGCAAGTTGCTACTAAGTGGAGTGGATTCACCACAGAGGTGGTGTGGAAGTACGGAGCACAATGTCGTCTTTTCGTCTCCGCTGGGGGTTAACTGGGGTTAACTGAGATCAGGAAAACGAATTCATTTTGCAACAGAATGTAGTTAGGCATATTATGTAAAACGTGTAATAAAGTTTCACTCAAATACACAGATGTTGTCCTTGCGTAATAGAGAGGCTCACATCATGTACACATTTGTACGACGAGATGTGAGTCGTTAGATACATTTAGAAATGCATCCAAACTACTCATAAACAGTTCAAAAGGATGACTTGCGTCATTCTTATAAGATCTTTTGTTTCATTCAGGGGTCCTCTGGGCAACCCTATTTTCAGGAAAATTTCAGTCAAAAATCAATATTTGAATTAACATATCTTCTAATGTAGTCAACGCAGAGACAATTCTTTTAAAGTTTTGATTAGAAAACAACCAAAAAATTCAAATAAGATATTTTTTTAAACGATTCCTTTAAACTATTAGTCATTGAGATTTGGTTTTCAACATTCGAAAGCACTCAGTTGAAAGTACGATTGACGAATTTTCAGCTCATTTGAGAGGGTCACTGTCTGATTGTTAATTTGGCCGCTAGAGGGCATATTTTGCCAATACGTTAGGTGCCAATTTGGCATTTCGAAGCGAGATGTCGTCTTGGAGGACCTCAAGAAGCTTTTGTCCGACGTTTCACCAAAACGACGGTGCACTAAATTTGCATTTTTTCGAAGAAAATCCACTTGATCCTTGGTACACGACATCTGACCAATTAAATATTTTAAGATACGTCTGACACTGACTGGCGTTTTAGTATTCAAACTGACACACGACGATTAGCCAAACATTTTCTAAATTATGATAAGTTTCAAAATGTGCCTGAATAAGTATCCCGTTTGATAAACATACAAATTACAATTAATCATACCATAAGCGACTTTATCACTATGGAGGTGTTTTACTCTTACTTATTGTTCCAAAACAGTGGGATTTCTGACAGGTTACACCTAACCGAATGAGTTTTAAACTTACAAAAGTACGGTGAACTTCCATTATACAGAATTAGTAAAACCTTTTGACCGAAAACAATTTTTGTCGCTACATTACACAATCTCCTGTTGTTGTCAAACCACTGCTCATAATTTGGCACAAACGCGGAGTTTAAAAAAATGTAATATGGATACTACCTTTATATTTGCTGTCAGAACGACGTAATTTCTGTGCCATCTCATACACTGAATATAATTCAAGATTTGAGAACAAAAAATCTAATTCTAACATAAGATAGGTGTTTTCGATCTATGCAAGTAGACATTGTAAAAAGTGCTGAATTTTTTATGCTATACAATGTAAACATTGTTTGTAATTTCAGCTATTTTGTAACATACTTGATAATTTTGTAGCTAGATTTCGTAAATTTTGATTTGGTGAAGTGTCGTTAACTATAAATTAATTTTTGGCCAAACGTCGTGAATTAAAAAAGTGGATTTGTCCAAGTGTCGTCGCACAAAAATCTTCTTTTGGTTAAGGGTCGTTCAAAAAAAATTCGTGAAGTGACGTTAGCTAAACGTCGCTTTGAGGAAGCGTCGCGCCCGCAAGAAGCATATGTGTGCCAAGTTTCATGACTTTTGGTCGGGAAGTTTCCGTGATACAGGAAATAACTATTTTTCAATCGATCTGAGAACCGCGGAAGGTGATCATTTCTTTGTTATCCAACAATGGTTCTCGAGCCACGGCGACGATATCTAGTTGGGCTTCCATGTCAAGGAGGTTTTAACAATTTTGCGAGCACAAACGAGACATTTTTAGAAACTTTCAGAAATGAATTTATCCTTTTAGAACAGGTATGCTGCAAAAAAATCATCAATTTCCCCAACAATTTATAAAAATGGAAAATGTGTCCAACATGTTTATATGAGTATTTCCTTCCAATCATCTTCCGCTGTTCTCAGATCGATTGAAAAATAGTTAGGTATTGCAAGTAACAAGGAGGTGGATGGAATGCCTGGGTAAATCCCTGTCCTCTCGAACGTTCCGTTCTATCGTCCGGGTATGCCGGGTGCAGGTGCTATATGATAAACAACTTAAAGAAGAGTAGAGACCTGGTTTGGTTGCTAGCCCAAAGCATACTATGCATCTATTAATATACTATTATCTATTTCAGTACAAAATGCCATTCGGCATCATGGAATGATCATGCTTGTTCGAAGACAAGCGCTGAACTTCTAGTTTCTATGAAACATCTTCAGGGGAAGCTGCACATCCCTACAGTATTTGATGAGCAGAGATATCAGGGAAGACTGAACATAAGAGGAGGGGTATACTTGGATGCATTTAGATAGCTCTGCGAGCCGAGCTAAATAAAGCAGGACACACATTGAACCGTTCCTTTAACTCAGTATACGTATTACGTATTAAGACGTATAATCCAAATTTTATTGAGGCAAATCTGGAGCTGAGACATGTGGGTACTCAGTTCATAAAATTTGTGGTTTCATTTAGTACACCCAAGCAGGGTGTAGCAGAAAGCTGCTTGACACTGCCAAAAACAATCCGATCTATCAGAGGCATAATAAGTCGATTAACTTTAAAAGAAAACAATTGCGTCGTATTATGCGTCATATCTAAGTAATTTTTGCACGAATTAAGAGTACCAAATTAGCCTGGTTTAACAGACGAGCAACCAAATAATAAACCAGAAAAACGATTACGATTAGTAGTTAACCCTAAGTCTTATACAGATATCTTGGAAAACATTATTGTGATAAACTACTTGAATTGGAGGGATTCAGGGGTCTCGTGGACTTGCATACAATACATTTTTTCAGTAAAACAAATTCATTGTCGGTGTCTGTTTAGTCTTCTTTGAAGACGATGATAAGTAAATACTTCCACTGCTGCTGCCTATGATTAGCAAGGCTATCATCTGGTTTGGCGGCGATGATAAGTGGATACTTCTGCCGCAGGTGCCACCGATTGGCAAGACTACCTCATTTGAAGGAGATGATAAGTCGATACTTAAATTTCAGCTACTACTAATTGGCAAGACTACCTCTTTTGGAGGCGATGATAAATGGCTATCAGCATACTTAGTTAGTACTATAGAATTTGGAATCATTATGAATCCGAACAATCCAAATTATGTAAACAAATTTCAAATGAAAATAAACAGGTTTTACTTATTATTTTACCCTTAATGTGCAAAGAAATGGTATACCAAAAAATCAAAACTGATTCAAAAGAAAATACATTGAAATGTATAAATGTTAAATATAATATCATTGTTTAATATAGATGAATTCGTAACTTTATCATTGTTAAAATTTGTATTTAAAATTAAAAATCATTATGTAAAGGTGGATTTGTAGGCAGCGGTGATGGAGGAAAAAGTGTACACAAATTGAAGGTTCCCTTAACCAGCACATTTAAAACTTCGGTACAATCATTATGTATTGAAATCTGTAATGGATACTATCCAAAAGTCGAAATAATAATAAACAAACAAACCTAATTGTAATGAATACAATGATGACCTAAACCCTTTTGTCTTTGGAGGCGATGATAAGTACGGCGTCCGCATCACCTGAGGAGTACCACTGCAACAAAAATCTTCTTTAAGCTTTCTCCGTCCTTAGAGAGGGGGAGAGGACTGACATCCTTACTACCTGAAGAAAACCTTACAGCTGCGTCAACACCTTCAAAAGTACAGGTCTGGTACACGACCAGTGAAGAAGTGTTGAGTAGCTGGTTCGCTTCCCATGTAGGTAGACGCAACGCCCCGCTGTGGTGATGTAGAAGCGAGAGAAGACAAGCGTCACGCACATATCAATTTGGTTCACTTCTGCATCTGTGTGTGTACCCAACAGTCCCGGGAGAAAACGGAGGAACAATATATATATACATTTCTCCACTTACAAGGCACAGGAGCAACCAAAATTTTACGTAACATAGCAAAGAGAGAAATATAATTCTCACTTTGCATGTGAATGGGCGAAAGGGAATTAAATGGAAAAATAGTTAGTAAATTGAGTCGTCTGCGATAAGAAAACCCCATATATTTTGCAACATTTTATATGTACTTATTAAGCATGATATACATAGTAACCCTACACAATGTAAGATATGTATGTACTATGTACCTACAACATATTCACACTTAAAAAAGGACCCTTAAGTATAAATTGATCCAATGGATATGAATGTAATATACAACGAAAAAGTAGTCATGTATACCGTTAACCAAGCTAAGTATGCATGTGCATTTGTTGCAACAAAAGGAAAAGTTTATACATGGAAATGAAGGGTTGAGTTTTTGAGGTAAACATGAGTAATGCTACACAGTATACACATTGATTATGATTTTGCATTGTGACACATTTGCATTCAAATTTAAAATGCGAACGGTTTTTCTAAGAAAACAATACAAATACCAGTTTCAGTGTACATCAAAATACACAAACCAACTTCTAAAACTATCACAAGTCAAATGCAATAGTTCACAATGTGCATCAAAGTGTTGTTTTTTTTCGTATGGATTGGTTTGTGCGTCGGATCATGTCGATTTAAAAAGATATACACTTCCGCCAGAGCCAAACATAGCTGGGAAATATCTGGACATCATTTACCTGAACCGGTCAGCAGATATTTAATGCACTTAGTAGATTTGACTTTTATGTACATTTGAAATCATGATAATAGTTTCTATTATATCGCGATGAATTATACTGCATCATCAGTTCGGCTTGCATTTCTGGTGAAATAAAAACGTTAATGGAAACAGCAATGAAGTTTTTAATTTCTAAGTAAGAAAAGAAATTGAATATATTCTAAAATTATATTTTGTCAATAATCGCCAACAATGCCGGCATTAATTTAGCCCCCCCCCCCACATTCTTGAGCACACCCAACCACTTCGTACTTGTTACCAATTGTCACTCCTAACACTTGGCACAAACTCTGTTCCTTGAACAATCATGTCTAGCGCTTTTAGTCTCAATTAGCCCTTTAACTCAATGCTTTATATTAACGGGAGAATTCAGCCTCTCCAGGATTTCTCGATATTTGAGCGTTTGAAAGTTTGCGCAATTTTGTAGTCACGATTTTGATTGGTTGTTGATCTACTTCCTTGTCAAACTTTCTCTCTACTCTTGGTCATCTGTCATTGTCATCAAACTTTTTTGTGTTTTGAAGTGAGTTTGAGTTTGATATTAATTATATCAAAGGGCATAAAGGTCCGTAAAGATCCCCTCTATAATAAGGTGCCTTCAGTTTAACTTAAATGTATGTGTGTGGTTAGTAATAAACGTGTTTTCCAGCTAAATTTTTATAAGTCATAGTAGTGCAATGCAATGTAATGTATTTTGTCGCGCAATTTCATTTTACCAATTTCGCTATTAATATTCACATACGTACATTTAAGTTAAACTGAAGGTACCTTATTATAGAGGGGATCTTTACGGACCTTTATGCCCTTTGATATAATTAATGTCAAACTCACACTCAATTCAAAACCAAAAAAGTTTGATGACAATGAGAGATGAAGAAGAGAAAAGAGAAGGTTTGACAAGGAAGCAAAGTGACCATCGAGGAAATTCGTGACTACAAAATCGCGCAAACTTTCAAATGCTCCAGCTGCTATTCAGGGCCCTTAAGCATGTAAAATCATCAAAACCCAATAGATATTAAAACCCCATAATGGGCATTTTGGGTTAAATGCATTAAAACCCAAAGCCAATAATGGGCATTTTGGGTTAAATTCGTTAAAACCCAATACTCAATTTCCGAGATTTAAAAAACCCAATGGGTTTTTTATGTAGACCCGTTAAAACCCAAAAATGGGTTTAAACGGGTAACCATGCCTGATTGTACAGAATACCAACGAATTTACAAAATAGAATCAATAGACTTCTTTGTGTATACTTTTATGGGAACAAGTTTAAGGGTACGTCCGAATTCTTACAAATTGCCCGGTGACGGGAATTTGAAATGTCCCTGCTGACCTGCATTCCTGGTTGGTATTTACCAGGTGGGAAATTTAGTGGGAAATATTGTTTTGGTAAATGAAGTTTTTGTTGGGAAGTGGGAAATATCAGACAGACAACTGAAAAAACAGGTTTCTCCATAAAATACACAACTAAAGTATTAAAATTAATTTATGAAAGCAATACACTAAGACAAATTAAATTGCTGACCCTGCAAAGCTTAAGGATGCTAAAAATTAAATTAATTCCTAATTTTCCACTTCCTTTACCATTATTTCCCACTATTTCCCAAATTTTCCATTATTTCCTACATAGGAAGCATTTCGTACATTTCAAGTGGGAACAGGAAACCCTGCTGCTGACCCTAAATGTCCCTGCTGAGGTTATATTTGATTTGAGGTCTTCTGGCCGTGCTGGTTTAACAAAATTCACTGCAATATATCCCTGCTGGATCAAAATTTCTCTTCGTTTCCTTAGATTAGCCGATAACGCAGGGAATTCTTCAATGTCTCAGCCGACTTAAAGTGTCCCTGAATCGAATAGAAACGAAGCCTAGAATAGAAAATTAATATGGTTAAAGAATACTTGTCCAACCTCCCTCAACTCAACGAAGGCAGTGCCCGTGTTATACGAATAAAGTATTAGTAGTAGTAAGTATTTATTCAAAAAATACCATTTAATATCCTATGCGGTGAATAAAAAATACAAATATAATTCTTTAGTATGGGTCAGTATAATAAAGTGGAAATGCCTTCAGTCAAGAGTAGATACAGTCGATTTTTTTAGTCCAAAATGTTAATTAGTCGACCAAGTATTTAGTGGAAATTTATTAGTCGACCTATTTTGAGTCGAATTTTACTATCGCATCGATATAAGGTGCGTCTAACTACATCTCGTACATTTTTGAAACGTCATTTCTTCAAAAATGAAAGAGTATTTTGCTTAAAAACTTGTACAGGCTAAAACTAAGTATTTTGTACCAGAGAAAACATGTTTCACGATAATTATTGAGCTGAACCTGTCTGAGATATTTACCAACAATGAAAAGCTTTGACGCCATGTTTTTTCCTGTTCGAAAAAATTCCCATTCTAATTTAGTTTTTTTTTAAATTTAACCAATATGATTTATCCAAAACCTTATAACGGGAAATGATCAGCGGAACGAACATTACAAAAGTCATGGGGCTCTATAAAAATAGGCAATTTCCAAACACTGCAGGGTGTGTCGTAGTCAAATATACACATTTTGGGGCATCGTGTACGTTTTCCTGTCTAGAGTTGTCATTAAGGTCGCAGCTGAAACTAAATATTGGCCATGAGCAGACGTTTGAGTTCAGGACTATGTTAAGTACCATAGTTCAACCCAAAGTCTCATTCAAAGAAAACACGGAGCTGGCTAAACTTTGGTGAAAACATGAACGTCCAAAAATGTATTCTTATAAAAAACATTTTGGAAAGCTAAGGTTTTAGAAAACTGAATTAATTTAAAACTTGTTCAAAGGACCTTATTCCATTTACAAGGGGTCTGGGCCTTATGGCCGTCATTTATGAGTCACATATCAATCGAAAGCTCTCATTGAGTACTACAACTTTCTTTCAGGACACAAGTTGCTAACTCGTTGCACAAGATCACTTTTTGGGCCTTATAGTTAGCAAATAAGCATTGTTTTCAAAGGGTCTTAAATGATGCTTGCTATATTTTTTGATTCTTTACCCATAATAACGACCTATACGACATTCAAACCACCTTTGATTCTACTTAAATACACAATCACACCAAATCGTCATGTTTGAGTCACATATACTTCAAAATCATATCAAATATATCAAAAAATGTAGCAAGCATCTGTGACTTATAACTGACGGCCATATGGCCCAGACCCCTTGTAAATGGAATAAGGTCCTTTACTCATTGTTTACCAGTATGATGACAAATAAGACAAACATGAGTTTAAAAAGTAGGAAAATACGTAATGTTTTCTTCAGATGTTGCAGAAATGTTGCATGAAAATACTGGCATATGATATTTGTGTAGTAAAATTGATGTAGTTTTCAAATATTTCCAGATCGAAGAACGTCAAATATTTTGTCAAAAGAAAATTTCATTTTAAAAATGTACGAGAAGTAAATAGACGCACCTTATTTCATAAAACTAAGAACATGCATGTGATTCTTGAGCATTTACTTTGGTTTCACACAGAGAACACAGTTCATCATATATTCTATTATATATAATGATATTCTTTGGATTTCCCAAAGTATGAACAAACAAAACATAATTTTTAAAACCCACGTCTCGTGCCTTATTCGCCGTGCAGGTGTAGTAGTATTAGCCTTACAATATTATTAAGATGAAAAAGTTTATTACTGATATTGCATCGATTTTGTAGCATCATCGCGTTAGACGTCTCTAATGCTAATAAACTTTAACTTTGAACCAGCTGAAGATTTGATACGTGCACGTACCTCCCAATAATTGGTTTGACCAACATATGTCAGTCAAAACCATAAATAATTTGTTTCTTACTGGAACTTGCTAGTAATCGTTGCTTTGATTTTGATGTACTCGCGCCACTAGAAATGTAGCAACTATGGTGACAAAAGAACTCAATTGAGAATTTAGACAAAAACAGAAATTATAGCCAATACGATTTAAGATAACTTAAAACATGTGACTTTACTTTCATCTATTATTGCATTGATGTCAATCATAATTATCTTGCACTGACGTTTGTAACGTAATTTACTCGTAGTGTAATAGAACACAAAGCATACGAATTTCAAGTAGAAATTTTTGAAGTATATTGCATTCCAGACCATATGAAATCGAGTATATGTGTAACTGACTAAATCGACAGTCTGTAATTCTTTGAGCAGCATTTAGTGTTTAATAAAGACTAACTTTTATTATTATGTTTTAGGAATATTTATACAAAATATTGGGTGTGCGAATGATTGGGTGAATGAACATGAATATCGAGTAATTACATAACATGTCATGGTATCTAATTAATAAGGATAAAAAGGAAGTAGGAAATATTAGTAGTTAACATAATTAACAAGAGATATCAATAGTTGTGAAACATAAATGTAACCAATCAATAAACTTATTTCCAAATTCTTAAAATTAGTGAAGTGCTAATTTTATAAAGTTTGGTGATAGGATTACAAGTCGACTAATTATGCATTCGACTAAATAGACTGTCGACTAACTATGCATTCAACTAAAGTCGACTAATTTTGTAGAGTCGACTAAGTACAAATTCGACTACTAAAATCAAGTCGACTAAAAAACTCGACTATATTTTCGACACTGTATAGTGGCGTCTAAGTACATTTCCACAATATTATTGCCTCCCATTTAGTATAAGTTGTTTTAATGGAGTTATTTCTTCATAACAATAAGTAACAATAAATTTTCTAACCTTTATACGGTTTCTCTAGTATTCATTTATTGGTTCAAAGAGTGAACTTTTTCTAGTTTTAGACAATATTTCATTAAACAATTCTGAAATAATATTAAGCAGCGCGACATTAATTTTCAATTGGAAAATTATAGTGCTTACATATGCAAAATATATGATACACATCTTTTATGCCTACATCACACTAATCAAATCCGTAAATCCATTTTGCCAAGTAGCATTTAAGAATTCGAAGTAGATCGCACAAGTGCATTATAGTAAATCAAATTCTGACCACATCAAAGCTGTAAAGTATGTGATTTCGTCTTAAAAGATAAATATGGTTGAAGATAGGGTTCACATAAACCTTTTATCGTGATTGACCTATATTGATGAATGGATCGGTTGATTGACTTGAGCATTCCATTTTTGTACCATGTTTTAGATTTATCCACAAATTGATTAATTTTTTAGTATTTGATATTAAGACTAAATGTGCCTGATCGTTGCGCCACGTCGTGTGCAGAACCATAACTACCCTGGAGTCCCTGGAGCTCGACTTTAATTAGTCAGGAGTGAAGTTATATGCATGCCTCCAATGTCAAAAACCGGGGCAGACCAGTTAACAAGTTATTGTTAACCTATGCAGAAAAAGATGCTGACTTTGATGGAACATGTCTTTTAAATTGTCTGGCCTGAGCGGTTTTACGATGATGATTTGAATGGTTGCATACTCGTTAAAGTTACCACTATGTGTGTATGTTATGTATCATTCTTAAAAAATGTTCAGCCACCCCCACCTAACTAATTAGAATCAACATGTGCAGAAAATAAATCTGGTTTTGATGTAGTAGATATTGTTATTCGTTTACTTATGGTTTTAAAGAGCATAAATAATTTACAAATTTATTGATGTATTGAGGTTTGCTTAGAATTTTGTTTTGCATTTTCACTTTGTAACTACATTTAGCTATTTCAATTTTCTTTGATATTTCTTTTCTTGCTTGGATATATTGTTGATATATATATATTGTTGTTGGATATATAAATATATTGTTGAATGGCCTGACGAGTTGTAATAAAGGCTTAGTAACCCAGAGGTATTCGTGTGAAACAATTTCGTTTCCCTTCGCCGGGAATGCTATTTCAAAAATATTTTCAAATACGATGTTAATATATTCAATCTTAAAATTGTATGACTTGTTGGTTTTAGCAGAATACACATTTGGAAGGTTGCATTGTTGTTTGTTGGGGACAAGCTATTAGGTTTAGGTTGATATTGGTAAACTTATTGTCAAGTTTACTGCTGATATTCTTTTTTTCGTTAAAAAATGTTGGAAAATTAATAACTTGCACTGATGAAGTTGATGCAATAGAACTTGAGTGTTTCCACGTGTTGAAATCTCTTTATATGTATGACAAATCCTGGAGCGATGCGAATGTTTTATTGCGAATGTTTTCAAAAAGGCTTGTTAATTTGTAAAGCTTATACTTAGTGGATTTTAAGAAATTTGGTGGTAAGTACACAGAGACAATAACTTATAGACAATATTCATCGGAGTTGTTGCAAATAAAATTGTTGTATCTTGTAGATTGAACAGAATTCCGTAACAAAATTGCTGTACCATGAGATCAACATCTATGCTCACACACAATAGCACATCTAGTTTATCAGAGCCCAATGAACTCGCTTTAATGTATAGAATATTTCGAAATTAGTAAATATTTCGGGCTATTTTATCGATAGTAAAAGATTTCCGTTTTATTCCACCGAGCGTTCCTCTTTGTTGTTTTTATACACATGCCGATTTGGCTCCACTACATTGCGAGTTATGTAGTAAAGTTAGCCATTTCACAAATTAAGATTATGGTTTCGCCGAAACGACCATCGGAATCGCTTCACACACTTCTTTTATCAGTCATTTCAGATCGTTTTCAGTAACTTTACCGATCAAGGATTCTTATTGTTTGCGCAGCAAGGAAGGGTTGTTGGAACATTTGCAAGTGTTGTTCATGATCTCGATTAAGTTTTCAATTCCCACAACAAGGAATTGGAGTGAATTGGACTTTTCATTTGATAAATGACCTTCCTTACAGGATAGGGGACCGGGAAACTACTTCTGTTCTGAATCCTCGTTCTATAAACTTTTACAGGAGAGTTCAATGTTTGACCATATCGAATTCTTTGCTTGCATATAAGTATGCAATATACACACTTGTGTCATGAAGATACAGGTGTGTTATGAAGATACACAAGTAACGATTTTTATAACCAAATTGATTTCAACTAGTGTGGTTGTGGTGGCCCAAATTGATTGATTGACCCAGAAAATTTCATCTTTGACTTAGGCGTTCGCTTTATCCCACTCAGTTTGTATAGCAGCATCAGTGGCATATTGATGGGTAGAACCAATAGACTCAAATCCTAGAGATGCGCGATTACATTTTTCCTTATATAACGGAGTATAAGCTGCAGTTTTAAGTATAGCCAA
Source organism: Entomobrya nicoleti (assembly GCA_034695465.1). Lineage (NCBI taxonomy): Eukaryota > Metazoa > Arthropoda > Collembola > Entomobryomorpha > Entomobryidae > Entomobrya > Entomobrya nicoleti. The sequence continues at coordinate 12,415 of JAQFZG010000042.1, forward strand.
AACGATTCCTTATCATTTTTTGGATAAGATTGCAGGTGGTATAGATATTTCACATGATTTAAAGAAACGCAGTAGAGATCCAACCGCACCAGGAGGCTTATTTGTTGGCATTCATCTGATTACATTTTTCACTTCTTCACTGTTGACTTGTATTTGTTTCTGTTTCAAGTGGAAAACATATTGGCCTTTGTGGGTTTCAGGGATTTTGTGTGAAATCTTTGAACACTTCATGTAGATTGTACATACCCAAAAACAACACAATTGTTTACGTTCGCATTTGGTAATTTGTCGTTAGTTTTAGCTCTATGCAAAGATAACTAAACCCGTTTATGTGCCAAAAAGCGATTTCGAATTTTCAGAACTCACGAAAATATTGTTAACGCGTCTTATTGCAGGCTTCACTCCGCGTACTCGCGAACTATACATTTACGTACACATAAATTGGAGAACATAATTTTAAAAGCATATACTATACATAACCCTTCCAGCTGCGAAGTGTTAAATTACTGACAGAATAGACTAAACACTTTTGAACACACGTACAAATTTAGCATGGAAGATATTCTTATACATACAAGATGTTTAATATTAGATGAAATGGCTTGTCACGTGTCACTAGTTTCAACTATGGGTCAATATACAGTAAATTAAACTTGTTGAAGTGCTTGTGCACCTCCTCGGAACTTGAGATGAGATTATTATTTTTGATTATTAAATAAAACACCGTCAACGTCACTTTAAATATAATTACACCGTTGCAACGACCGATTTCGACAATTTTATTGGAGTCATCATTAGGCTCTTTCAATGTTTGACGTAATTTGTTTTATTAAAAATTGAACTATTGTGTAGTTTTTACAAAAATATCTTTACAGACATGACTAGTGTGTTCTGTGATGTGTATGTGTAAAACATTGATCAAAGTTTTAATCAATCAAAAGTTGCATTAATTCCCTGGTCGAATTATCATATTTCAGAACATTGGTTTCAGTTTTTGCAGATTTTGAGAGACGTTAGCTTTAATATTTTTCTTTAGTACTTCAGCTTTTACGGTGGGTGGTTCATAAATTACTTAAACATGTAATTTTGTTTTGCTCATACTTGCTCTTTGTTTTGATTCGTGTAGTTTTTTGGCCAGTGTGTTTTGTTTCTAGGCTTTATGTTGATTATTGCTTTATTTAACGTGTTATTGCGGTACAACAATGTTGATGACATCCAGAATAGCTGGCAATTTAACAATTATCTCTTATAGCCTTATAATTTTCATATCTTTATGTCATATCATTGGTCATTAAACAATTCGTATTCACGTATTCAAGTCATACATTAAATATTTAAATATATAAATACATATATACAACCTCTAAATCGTATTAAATAATTCGTAATCACACCAAATATATCAAAATTTGTAAAATCATTATAAATCGTTATAAATGCTTGGCAGTAATTAGAATTTGCTTGAGCTTAACGAACACTGTATTTTGGTTGTAAGTCTTATACTCATTGTCAATGAAAGGTTAAATATTTATTTCACTTAATAAAAAATAAAACAAAGTTTGAAAATAACATTGAAGAGTTTAACTATTTAATGACGAACCATGAAACAGGAATGAATCGGGTAAATTCGACTAACAGGGGTATTTATAATCTTTGTGGAGAAGAGAAGGACGGTAAAGACCACAAACAAAAGAATGAGAAAGCGAATATGTGTGACTTTAAAGGTACATTTTTCATGACTACCTTCTAGCGCATGACAAGGACATGAATAATACTTTGGTCGTCTATTCTAAGATTTTATTACAAAAATTAACCTTTTTGTCAATTATATTCCACTCATTAATAAGATTCCAACTAATTTATCTTTGGAATACTGTTGAGTCGTGTCGAATACATTGCAATTTTCGTTTTTATGAAGTTATGAAGTTGCTGTAAATGTGTGTAAATTCAGAAATCATCCATCAAATATTTATTGTGCATGAACTCGTACATAAATTCTATAAGCATATATTTTCGCCTTTCAACTATATTGTAAACATCAAACTTTCTATAATAACTTGTTATAGCAAATGTTTTATGTTTCCTTCTATGACCATTCAAGTTATATTACTAACAATCTATCTGTCATTTTCTGAAGTCTTACTAAGTCATCTTCACTTTGTGCACACCATATTGGCATAGCAAAGTCAAGAATCGTCGAAACAAAAGATTATAGAAAATTTTAACTAAGTTTTCAGATATATTGCGTCGCAAACTGTATAGCCTACGTAGCGCTGAATTCATTTTGTTTGCCACATGATGATAGTAGGCTCAGAAATCTACGTTGCTATGTTTAATTACACCCTAATATTTAAAGGTGTTCTTTGTCTCCATCTTACTTTCATAAAAATCATTTTTAGGTCATTTGTCTCACACCGGATTTCCAGTTCTTGTAGACATTTTTCAATATTACATGACCTTTACACAAACTTGAACAACCAGTGTATACTTTAGCGTCATCAACATATAAAAGGTAATTAAGATTGATTGCACTACCTATGAAATTTATAAATAGGGAAAGGGTTATCGGACAGAGGCACGAGCCTAGAACTATCAATATCAATGTTAAAGTAGTCCAATATCTGAATTTGCCTTTAACTATTAGAAACTTCCTATTTGTAAAATAGCTTTTAATTAATATAATTAAATATTGGGTCAACAAAAACTGAGTCATAAGTTTAATCAGCAGTATCTTTGGGTTAACGGTGTCTTCGACGTAAAGTATAGTTCGTTTTTTGTGGGTTTCAGGTATGTATATCATGCAGTATCGTAAATGCAGTCGTACCTCTCCACCATTTATAAATTTGCAGAGCCGGGATTAGTTCTTCTCTACATTCACGATGTGCGGCGCAGAAATGTGCACTAAGTGTACGGTCTGTAAAGTTGTCCTTTTCCTGATGTTGTACAAATTGCACATTTAGGTGGTGGTGTTGTTAGCATGCAGTACTAATTTATTGCAGGTTCTATGAAAAGTATTTCGTACACTTTGTTTGTTGTCTTACAGAGGGGTAGATTTGGCTTATATCGATAGAAGTGTGATATTTTATTTGGTTCAGCCTCTTTCAAGTTACAAAACTCGATTGTTATCGATTATATGCTTGCCCTAAATATCCTGTTGAAAATGGGATGATTTCGTAAGTGTAACTGATAAAACAATAATTATTTCACAAATGAAAACGCTCACTCGCATGAAAAACAGTAAAATTCCAGTAATGTTCGTTCACAGGTAAACTGATTGATTTAGATGCAGTAAAAAACTCAGTAAGAACTCAGTAGGTAAGAACTTCAGTTTTCCTATGAAATTAACGGATAGATTTATTTAACCAATTAAACTTAAAATGCTAACAAATTAGAGGCTTTTGCCAATTAAATAGTTCAATAATGCTGCGTTACAGCTTGTACGACAGGGTAATCCTGACGGAGATGCTTGTGCATTCAGAGTCAAAGAGCGAGTAAGTAGGCAGCAGCAGAAGAGGTGTGAAGCTGAGCTGCAGAGGTAGAGAGAGGCTTCTAGCGTACGTCAGACACGCGTCAGGTCCCTTTTTGACCGAAGCTGATGTGTGATCTCCTCGTGTGATCTCTCACACCTGTACCGCTAGGTTCCATCACCTGTAAAAAAGGGTTATCTAAGACAAACGAAGGAGTACATTTTGCGACATACCCTATAGGTTAAAAACCAAGTGGTGTAACTGATAGAGGAACTCAATTGTTAGGATAATTCAGCTATTTAAAAATCTGAAGTGGGAGATGAGCTAAGGCGGTATCGGCCTACACTCCTCCATATCCTGAACCTCCCTTTGACAATTTGATGCTGAATTCTATCTATAATTCTATCATAAGTAGTTCACTTTACAGAGAGTGGAGCCGTCTTTTGCTTGTTGGACATAAAACTAATGGGCATCAATTTTATGTTCTCAACTAGTCTATCATTTTTAGTTAAATTTTCTCGAATATATTTCCGGAGCCGGCTTCTCTATTGACGAGGGGTAAAGGTTGGGAGCAGCCGATTTATGAACAACTAAATTTAAATTTTTTTCCAAAAAATTGTAAATCAACAAAAATTATGACAATGTATGTAGTTCTTATGTATGTATTCAATCTTATTACATTTTATCCTCTACTATGAACTGAAAAATCATCAGCATATATTACTACAAATGAGTAGGAGGCCAAGGCTAAGGACACACACCATGACAAAACCAAATAAAAATAGATTTCGGGGTTACTTGAATTCGATTAAAGACATAATCGACACATAGTTGCACACAGTTCTGACTGAATCCCGATCATAAGATCGAAATAGTTTGTGTGTATGTAGACGGGTGCGCAGTAAGTCTCAGGTCTGATACAGTTGTAATGTATACAGCTAGCCAGTGCGCGGAACCAATCCTCGTTATCCTTTTCAAAAAGAGGGCAGTTGTGAATTATATGGGCGTTATGGTTTATGTAGATGTTCAGGACAGGAAGTGAGCTATAGCTCGAGTTGTCATTCCTTTCGATATCCGCTAGTTTAAACTTGTGTACGTGCATAGAAACTTAGAATTCGTACCACTTAAAACCCGGGATTAGATTCTATAAAAATGGAAAGTGGGTGGAGCATTGTTAAAAATATCATGTTAAGCAGACGCTGGTCTGCACGCATCAACCTCCGCAACATATTACATATTGCTTCGATCCGTGATCCGATTGTTGATACTAAGAAGAGATTAATTTCAAACATTCAAACTAATGCAGTAAACCAATATTTGAAAGGATCAACGACTGAAAAGAAGTATGTGGCTGAAGACGAGAAGAAACAACGACAGAAAGATGCAGTGAAGACATGGATTCCATACGAAGTACATACTCCAGCTCTTTATGGTCTCCCAAAAATTCACAAACCCCATAATCCACTTCGACCTATTGCAGACTACCAGGATTCCATTGCATATAGAAGGTCGAAACATTTGAAAAAAGTCTACAAAACTTTATTCAAAAAATGGAAGTACAGTCTTTACAACTCACATAAAGCTGCCAAAAGACTGAGAGCTCTGAAAGTACCACCTGGCTACAAAACTGTCTTCTTCGATGTGGTTTCGCTCTTTACAAGAGTTAAAGTGGAATTTACTATTAATTATGTAAAACGTCGACTATCACCAGATTCTATTTGGAAACAGTATACTAACTTCACGTTGGAGGAAATCATTGGACTAACAAAAACCTGCGGTGAGAGTACATTCTTCAAACATACAAGCAAATAAATGGTTTGCCATTGGGAGCACCACTTAGCCCGATTATAGCCGAAATATGCTTGGAAGCTTTGGAGGAATACGTAGTCCACAACAATCCACTCATCAAATTCTGGATAAGTTGTGTTGATGACGTACTATATATTGTCAAAGGTAGAAAATTACAAAAACTAAATACAATGAAGAACATTTAGATTTGGAATTGAACATTATTCGAAATGTAATGAAGAATAACGGCTATCCTCAAAAATTCGTCGAAAGCCGAATAAGATCTCAAAGACCAAAATGGGTACGCCACGTGTCTCAGGAGTCACAAGTGTCGCAAGATTCACAAGAAATGTCACATGATTATCCTGGAATTATATCTAGTCAGCAGAAGAACTGAGCTATCTATGATTATTATGTAAGATAAAGGAACGATAAGAGAAGTAACAGATAAAACTGCAATTTATACAAGAGATAATGTTGAACTAGAAATTAGCTATGAGCCTGTGAAAAAGATTGGAATTCTCGTCAGTAATTATAGAGACAAGAAAACTACAATAATACTAGCACTTTATTGTCAAAAAACATGGTCCCCACAAAACAAGTGGCATATTGCACCATCGACAAAAGTCAAGCCGTGATCTACGAATGGCCATGCAATGGAAAAGAAAATGAAACCTGTACTGGAGTATACATTGGAGAATCCCGGAAAGGCATTGAAACAAGAGCTACACAACATTTGAATCATTCGAAAAATGGTAATATCAAAGATTCTGCCGTTGCTGACCATGCTTGTGTAAAAGGACATATTTTGACCCATCAAAAATACAAGACATTGAGAGAGAACCGAATACTTTCCGCAGAAAAGTCAAAGAAGTTCTGAATATAGAAACGTATACCATCCCAATACCATTAATAAGAACAATGGCAAGTTCATGAATTCTATTTGGACTCACATGCTAAAAAAATTCTCAAATGAGAAGTTCCCTATGAAACTCTAGCAAAATGGAAACGGATAATTTCGTGGTATGATATGAATTTTACTTATTTACAACGTAATTTCAATACTCAGATTTTATTGTTATAGTATGTGTAATTCCCTGAAGAAGAAAATAGTCATTTTCGAATAAATTGGAATAAATACTTTTTATCCGTACCACTTAAAACCCTTGATTATCTTCTACAGGTCAATTTATTTTTTGGCGTCGAGCAACGGGTGTTAGTTAAGAAAAATGAATGGTACCATCGGACTCGGCAGATCAGGGGCAATCGTTAAACTTAATCAACCGAATGTCACACAAATGCAATGTGCATTCTATGCGGACAGAACTTCAAAATTCTACGCATGTATGTAGTCCTTAAACCAAAGCAAATAAAGAAATGGTCAACAAGACAAAATTGTAGTTCGTGGTGTCTGGTGTGAAATATAGTATCTCCCATTTTATCTGGAGGTCTATATTATATAAGTCTATATGAGTATGTGACCCGGGTCGGCATTGGCCATTCCCGGCCTTGGTAGGGTCAGAAAGTATTAATCTTGCCCTTGCCCTGCCCCTGTTTGTACCCAGTTTGTAGTATATATAAAATGCATTTTTGGTGTTTTTAATGAAGTGAGAGAAACTTGTTCGTTCCGCAAGCCTTGTGCGTGAGCGTTTGCCATGAGCGGACATTCACACTGGGATAAAATGATGTCTTATGTGTTATGATGAGTATTCATTCATGTGATATTGGATGGGCCTCTGGTTAGTAGCTGCAAAATTATTATTATGATCCAGAGGTCTTTTACAGCTCTTACAAGTGACAACAACAATAAAAGGTTGCTGTTGATTTTCTTTTGCATTGAATTCAATTTATCAAAACAAGGTCAAGGTTGTTCTGCATTTTAAATGCATGCAAAACAAATTACGTATGACGCGAAAATATAAAATTAAATTATTGAAAAATAATGACAACGACGACATTTTAAAATGTTACCATCGACGCTTATATCTAAATGAAGGTCGTGGTGGTTTTTTTCATTTTGCTGCCCATAAATTAAAAGCACTTGGCCAGAACAAGCCAGATAAAATGCATAACGAAGAGAAGCGAACCTTTGACTGGCGTTCCGCTGTACCATACAAACCGGTGGTGAGTTTTTTGCCAAACTTTTTTCATTGAAATCAAGACTATAAATGAATTGATTGTATTGCTGTTGAAAGGCTTCAGTCAGGCCGGCAAAAGTACTCCAGCGACCAATATAATCAAGCAAGCAAGGTGGACCGGGTCGTTTAGGTGTATGGGTAGTCGCAGAAACTTTATGAAATATTGGAAAAGGATGAACCAAGCACTTTGTTTACCCAGAATAAAAACGTTGTGCTGGAATTGGTCAAAAATGTTAGCAAGTGTATTGTAGAGTGGGGTGACCGAACAGTGGAGACCTTGTCCAACAATTTCAACCTACTTTCGTGTTTTGTCCAATTCAATTTGTGACTTGTCATAATGATTCCACTGAAATTGTTTAAGGTTGTCCCAGTGAAACAACACTCCAAAGCAAGAGTCGTCTCTTGAAGGAGAAATTGTGCAACTGTCGCTCATTACCCAACGAAAGGTCAAAAATACGTTGGCTTGCTAAAAAAAGCAAGAGTAGCAGTTGACATGGAAGGATTTGTGAAACGTGGCTCGAAAACGTTGAAAAAGACCTTACTGACATACTTAATGCATACTTTAAAGGTAAGGAATAAACCAGCCGACTGGACTACATTTGTCACAATTTTGGCAATTTGCAAGATACCAAAGGACATGCTGTCTAACCGAGCTCAATTCAGCTCAAGAAGATCAAGACGAGATGCCAAAGAAGACGTCTACAGTGATTAATGATTGATATGTATATGCATCGGGCATATTTGTCTGCCTTGAATATGAGGGCACTGGGAGGGTTGGCCAAGTTCGGAAAATCTTGCAAAATTAAAAATGTAAAGCGATTGGAACTCAGCCTCAAAAAGAACTGGAAGCCTGTACAAAACATTGACGGGCCCAGAGCAAAATATCCTGACGTCAAGTAATAGTCAAGAATCCCGGCCATTAAATTTAGGCATATATCATTGATATGCAAAAACTTTGCTTGGATTGCTGTTGATGTGTTTACCAACCTTGCCGTAGCTGTCACTGTAGAAACAAAGGAATCCAAACACATTCTAGAGGGATTCCAACAGTTGTTTAAGAGGTTTAAATTTAAAATTCGTGCATGCCAAAGTGATGCTGGATAAATGGGCGTACAATAAATCTACTCATTCATCGCAGGGCTTTCCTGCAGAGATCAAGAAAAAAATTACAACACTGTACTCAGAAACTTGTAAATGAAGTTTGCTCTCGGAAAACCAAAACTTGTCCAAAGAAAAATATTCCTTTTAATGATTGTTTTCAATTCAGTTTGAAACAGTTAGTTTTCAAAAAGAGCTGCGTAGCCACATATAATGACGAAATATTCCACATTCAGTTGGTGCGCACTACGTACCTACTAATAAGTTAGAAGCCTCAAGACGGTTCCGGCCGCCTTTTGAACGGAATCTACGTGGAAGTAGAATTGGTTGCCGTGACACGCCAAGATAAGGCCAAATAAGGATTCCTTTTTCCTGGTATAACATTCCAGGAAATCAATGCATAATTGCCCATCCATCCGCAATATAATTTGTTCGTTAACAAACATTTAGCTATCAAATTTCAACTTGAATGGATACGACGTGGCCTTGAAGCAGCTAACAAAGCACGATAACCTGCGAGTAATGCTTCCATAATGTGTCCCAGTAGCGACAACATTAACGTACAACAGTCCATACGAATACAAAGTACACATTGGTTCAAAGTTGGTCAAAAGTGACTTGACCATTGCCCTTTCAGATTTTTCCCACTGGCTCTCAATGAACCATTTGAAATTTCTTTTCAAATGTGGAGAACGGAAGAGGTGGAGTTGGAAGAACGCCCAGGAATCCCCAAAGGCAAGAGGATTGGTGGAACGACTATACTCAATGTCACACCATAAATGATTTATCCCTATAGCCTAGACTCCAAAAACCAAATTAAGAGGAACCAATGAAAGTGGCTTTTTTGTTCCCAAACGCTACTAGTTTTGTTTAGTCTATTGGTTCCAACTATTACAAACAAGATTCTCTACCAGTATTGTCAGTGATAAACCAAAAACGGGAACGAAACAAAAACATTTTTGCTCCCGTATACCCACTTTATTTACCAGTTGCAGTAAACGACGCTGCCAGCATCAAAGTTCAGCTAGTTGGAGAGGATCCAAGAATGTGATTTGGCAACCGTGGCAGAGCCGCACTTTAAAAAACGATGGATCGTCTAAAAACGCAAGGCAGTTTGGATTTCCGGATGATGAAAACTATCGACAATGGTTGACCTGGCTCCTCTGGGCTTGCAAAAGCTAAGGATCAAACACAAGAGAGGTAGAAGGAAAAAGATAAAAGGAGCCGGACAAAAAGTCCACAAAATCAGTTGTATGGCATCTCTTGTCAGACACGGACCCCACAACAGCGCATAAACCGTTGAAATCTTGAAAAGGCTGCGGGAGTCAGTTTCAGTGTTTATGGTGTTTATGAACATAGTGGCAAGGGCTACCATCAAGAGGCTTCTAACTATCGACCAGTGTCGATACTTGGATCTCTCACCACATTTTTTGACCGGATACTGTACAATGAGCTTTTTGATGCAATCGAAGGACAACTTTGTGATGAGCAACACGGATTCGGAAAAAATAGGTCAAAACCATACAGCACTTTCAATTTTCTCTGATTATATTTTTAACGGAACTGATCAACGAAACAAACGGAAACGTGATTGCTGTGTACATCGACATGAGGAAAGCCTTTGACTCAGTCGATCCAGCTCTGCTTGTTGAGAAGCTGATCAAAAAATTCTCAACCCAGAAAAAAATACTCGCGCTTCTTTATGCATTTTTGAAGGGGAGGACATTCAAAATAGGTCAAAGGAACCGTTATTTCCATAATTTACCCGGGATCAGAGAAGGACGTTGCGTAGGTCCCCTGTGTTTTAGTGCGTTTATCGATGACCTGGGGATATTTGGGCATCCATTTCTTACTATATTGTGATGATATAGTTTTGTATCTTGAAGGAACGGATGTAAACGAATTATTGATTAGGGCGAAAGAAGAACTTGAGCAGGTGGACAAGTGGTGTAGTGAAAACAAAATGAAAATGAATTACAGTAAAACAAAGTTCATGATTTTCTCGAATACTCAAATTCCAAAATCAAAAAACAACGACGCTATGCACTGCAATGGTGCTATTATTGAACGTGTAGCAAATTTTAAATACCTGGGCGTGATTTTTGAGGAGAACCTCAAATTTGAAATGCAATACAAATCTGTAAAAGACAAAGTATGCAAGCGTATTGCATATATTTATGGTATAAAATAATATCTAAATCAACTCTAGCACCATATGGTCTTTGCAACTGCAAGTTTCATCATTACAACTAACACCATGATCCACTTAAAGCTGCGCTATTACGCTATAATGATGCACAAATGTTGTGATTGAAAATGTCATTGTGGTCTCCGCAAAACAATGGTTGATCTTTATTGATTAATTTATTGAAAGAAGCTGAACACCTTTTAAAATGCGGGACAAACTTGAGATTTTATTTGTAGTAGCTTCATATTTAAAGTTACTGTCATTTTGTACAAAATGATGTAGCAACAAGTCATGTCGAGCCATTAAAAAACACGTAGATAAATCTAAATGATGACAACTCATGTCATCTGAATCTGATATCGACATCTGTATTCTATGTAACCGTTTAGTGACCGTTAATCCACAACTATAGAATTTAAGACCATGGTGTCTTGACAAAGTTCGATCCGAATACACTAATCTATCGATTGGCGCAATAAAAAATTCGCCCATTTAAAATGCATGTAGCCGTCAATTGACAGTTACTCCTGTACCGTAAAACCGATTTAGCTGAAAATGTCTAGCGATTGACACCTTGACCTAAGGAGTCTAAGTGCCAAGTTTTAGGAGAATCGGTTGAAAGATGTCCAAATTAGAGCGCACACGGGGGGACAGACAGACAAACAGACTAAAATTATAACCAAAATAAATCCAGATTTATCTACTTAATAATGCGTGTAACACCTCTTGCCTGTTTGCTTGGGGTTTTGCAGCGTAGGTATTTTATTTATCTGCCATCATCTCTGCCACTTCCATGCAAGAGCTCATGTAAAGCCATTTTGCTATCATTGTCCCAATGATGAGTAGCATTGCGTTGCAATATACAACGTGTTGCAATGCCTGCTTGCATTTTTGCACGTGCAATTTGACAACGACAACAGCACCAACGCTAGTTTATACATTGGACTCAAGTGCAATACGTTTTACTACTAGAATCAACATCATCACTTGCACCGCTACTATTAATATTATGACTGCGGCGGCCGTGCATTTTCTTTGTTATGTTTAAATAACCACGATGTACCATACGTAGTGTGTCACACCGACAGAGGCTGCCCACCTTCTATTCACACACAGTATATGTTTGGAACGTGATTGGCTTAACATTTTTATTTCTTTTCAATTGTTTGAATTCATTTTTTATCAAATAGCCCTTCTGGCTTCCTACACAAAGTATCGTAGAGTGTCGGTGTTGACACTTATGATCAACTTAATGTACCAATTTTTTTCTAATTTCATTGTTGTATTTTTATTACATTATAACTACACAGCTGAAATCCACAATGCACACGAGGAAGAAGCCTTGCACATCATCGATGATGTGGAAGCATTATCCTTTCTCTTATTTGTCATTTCCTTAACCTTAACCTTGACTGTGTCTGTGTACCATAATGTACAATACCTCCGGCACATTCTCCTTTGCTTGTTTCTAGCTTGCCAGCCAACCATGCTGAACGTCACCTGTAACATGTAAAATTTGTGTGACTTTACCTTTCAATTATTAACCTCTACACTAATTCGCTTATTGTGACAAATTATTCAATGCACTCATTTGACAATTTGGAAAGTAAATCACTGTTTTTTCATATCATTTATTTGTGGAACTTGTCAGTTAATTCGCATTTTTACACGTCATTTTGTTGCTGCAAACTGTTGGTGAAATTCATGAACAGTTATCATTTCAATCACATATTTTAATCATTTTGATCAGTTAAATTTATTTGAGTCGTTCTCTTTAAAAACGTCGTCCTTCGCATCATTTGAACATATTTAATCAATCACATCGCAAACTTCTTTAAAATATACAATTTAGTGTAATTTGAATACAAACAACTGTACTTTTCGCAATGTTTCTCTTTTTATTTTAATATTCCGAATGCAGTGATTACATCTTTATAAAAACTAATTCACAAATCAATGTTGAACAAAATGTTCTTCCATCCATAAGAAATGGACCCGCTATTTTGTGTGACTCAATCACTCAATACTTTTAACTATGTATTCAGTTTCGTACGTAGTACTGGTAAACATTTCTCTTTTGAAATATATACTTGATCGTGCTAAACACACGCAGATGAATGGAAGACGTCTACGGTTAATATATAGCATAACATTTCTCTACACTTTAAAACGACATCTCATTTATTTTGCGGCAGAATTTAATTCAGGTCATGAAACCAAAGGTTAATGTTCCACAACGCGTCTCATGTAGGACAGCTAAAATTATCACTCTACCTTTTAAGTCTGAATGTTTTAAGATTAGCCTTAAATATAGATCTTCCTTGTTATTTAGTGTCTTAACAAATGATATTGGTGTGGAGAAAGGCTTTGCTAATTTTTTAACCAATGTAAGAATATTGTTAATGATGTAAAACTCTTTAAGTTAAGTTACCAAACCTAAGGAATAACAGAACTTATTTACTGGACATGACAAGACTCTTGAATAAAGATCAACTTTAATTTCGACTGTTATACCGACCCAGTTTTACCAAATAAGACAATTAGAAAGGCAATAAGTTATTAGAGGGATCGATTTCCTTGTATGCTCATAATTATTTTAGTGTAAGGAGATTGTGCAAGTCTTCCACCAAATGGGATTTGAATTACAATGTTTTGGTTAAAACTATATAGTGCAATTAAATTTTTCAAACTTCTTTTTCAGATTTGGGAGGAGGTTGAAACAACAAATGCAGTCAATTTATTTGCCGCTGTCGTAAATACCAAAAGTGAACATGATTTTGTTGAGTATCTTAAATCCCTAAATGAGTGGTGGCAAGTATCGGATCGCATATTCTGTGTGTGAGTTATGGTTAAATTTCTAGTAGCTAATGTGACGTAATGTGATTCAAAAATTAAATTCATGTTATAATCCATTTTAAATGTTTATAAAGCTAGTCTATGTGAAACAATTTTCGTTTTATCGTTAACCCTGAAGAAGAGATACGATAATCTCGAAAGCTTGGTTGTTGTTTTTAAATAAACGCTTTCACAATACAAATCCAGTGCTTACTTTATCAATTATGGTGCTATTTACATTTAAAGTTTAATTTTTATTAGCACTGAAAAAAAATATTTGGCGATTAATTAATAGTCGATAATTAATTAATTGGCATAAAACTAATCTGTATTTGACACATTTTTGGTTATAAACAATTAGTTTGTCAGTTGAAAACTTCAAGCAATTATGATACGTTTTTAGCATGCACAGTTCACATTCATTCTATTTAAGAAATATTTTGCATTAAATATATTACTAACAAGCAAACTTATTCTAACAATCACATAATTTTTTCGCAGAAATCCTCATGCGGAATTCAAAAATGGATTTAATATTTTTCCAATGGATCGTCTAATTGAAGATCCGGAATCACGCGAACCATTTTATGCCAACAGTGTGGTTAAACTAAAATATAATGTTTTTGATATGGAAGTTACAAAGACAAAACTTTCCTTTCTAACATTAGGGAAGAATTCAAATAGTGTACAATTTGGATTAGAATGGGTTGAAGAACCCAATATATTTCGAATTAGAAGCATCAGTAATAGTTCTGAAGTTGTAATCGTGGTAAACCCTCCGCCTAGGTACCAGTATTACGACAGAGGGGATAAAGTGCTTAAACTAAGTCATGAAAACTCTCATGATAAAAATGCAAGCCTATTTAAAGTTGAAATTCATGGCGGAAAATTTTTGGAGCTACATGACATTAACAATTTCAAAATTTTTGTTTGTGTAGCCTGTGTTGAACAAGGGGCTCTGCATCATGAAACATTTTATACAGTTTTAGCAGTGCAGCGCGACGTGCGGAACGGGGCGTTTTTTGAGGCTCAATTCGAAAATTTCAGAGTCATTGAACATACTGTTAACATATCATTTTATAATTTGCGGACTAAAAATGAAACCGTAAACTATGTGGACGATTGGACGGAAGAATCAGGGATAACTGAAACAGTACACAAAAGGCAGGAAGATTTGGAACAACAGCGGGTTACTACATTTGCTTACAGTACTCTGTGGAATATTTATCTCCAAAGTCCTGTAAAATGGAGTTGGAGTTCAACAATTTTAAACGATGTGGTTGCAGCGTATGGTGTAAATCAGGACTATTGTGTATCGAATGACAATTTTACAGAATGTCGAGATTTGAAGCATTATGTTCTCCATAGTACACATATAGTTCCACCGTTGACAAGTAAATATGCTTACATCGAAAAAAATTCTTTTGAAATCGTAACAGAAAGTTTTTTACAAACGACGGTTTTAAGTATTGTTGGAGTCAAAGTCAAAAAATGTGGGGATACTTTCTGTGTAACAAATATAACTCTATCTACTCAGCAATCTTTGCAGATGTTGAACTTGAGCAATATTCCCGAAAATTTTATAAATTCAGATGATATTATAATGCTTACTCGTGACGGAAGTGTTCATCTATCAGGCCCATCGTATTACTCCTATACATTTTTATCACATGAAAAGTCGGACTTAGATTCCACATCAAAGAGTTGTGAAACGTAATATACAATGGACATTATTTAATCTCATCTGACAATTGCAAAATAAAAACTTCTGAGTATTTCCGCAATCATAGGAACAGCAAATCGTAATTATAGTTAGCTATATATCCCTTTTATGACTGTAATTAGCCATGATAAATCTTGCGAGAGTATTTTTCAAGTAGTAATATTGTTTAGTTTCTACTAGAAAGAACAATGACCTTTCGGATTATCTATTATGTAAAATCTTGCTAAACTAGTAGAAATATAGACATGGACAGCATAACATTGTTGTAGTGTATGAGATATTGTTTTAACATGACACAAAAAACATGACATAAAGGAAACTTAGCTCCACCTGCAGTGGTAAATAGTATTAACACATAATAGTAAAATTTAATTTCAAATTATACCGAGTGCAGACATTTACAAGTTCTCGGGATCACTTATTTTTTGTCTAAGTTACATATTTTGTCCCAGAAACAATGGAAATCACGTAAATCCAAATATATCTATATATATATCTTAGTATTAACGTATTCACTTTAATTGCATTTTGATCCAGGGAAATTTGGAGTAGCAGACCCTGTCAAAATGCTGTGCATGGTAAGGTTAGGTTGGGTCTAACCTATTTTAGCCAGGGGATCAATAAACCATTGTATCACACCTCGATTCTTCCCTAATTAACATCCACTCAAACTGCATTCATAATTATTATTTAAATTACGTATCTTTTATTATTTTTAGAACATATGAATTTATCAAATTTGTATTAAATATTACCATATGATGTCAACAAGTTTCATGTTCTAATTCTAGCCTAAAAGATCACTGGTTAGCTTAAAAAACTATTCATTAACACTTATCATATTAGTCAGCAAATAACAAATAATAAATTCAGTATAGATTGCGATAAAAACCGGATAAAATCAATAAAACTCAATACACTTAAATAATTTGGGTTTGATGGGGTTTTTCTGAGGTTACCAGGGGCAATAACAAAGGGCCGGCAAGTTCAAGCCTACACATCGGCAGCCGCTGGTTAAAAATCAAGCCTGTGAGTTCTAGGAGCGAACAAATAACACTTAGTGTTTTGCTTGTTTTCAATAATAACAATTAAATTATTAAAGTGGCATAACTGCTGCTGATACGGACTGAGTCCTTGACAAAATGACAATAAAATTATTTAATTAGCTTAAGTATGCTCATGAAAAATAAGCAACCATATAAGTAAAGTGGTTTTTCCAAACATTGATAAAAATAGGCTTGCTAGAGTTGTAGATAGGCACATCTACGACTCTAATGTAGTCAATGGTAACCTGATGTTTATCCCACGATAAGCCGTCGCTGCGGTTAATTCTAATACTTGAGTTCACATTACTTTCGGCTATAATCTGAGTTCATGCGTTAAGTAAAAACGATTTTGGCCATTTTACCAACCACAAAAGGGATTCAAGAAAACCCATGGGTACTTGAGTTTTATTTATTGCCCTGTTAAAATCCAGAACGCACTCCAACACGTGTGCAATTTCAATACAATTTGTTTTGTAAATGCGATGTTATAAATGTGTCATTTTGGTTATTCAAAATACTTTCCTAGTTTAGGTTAATGTTTTAGGTCAATAAACTTGGGTACCGGTTCTATAGGATACATTTCAAAGATAAATTCTCTTGAAACTTCAAAAGCCATGCAACTTCGAAAGCAATTAGTTTCATTTATTAGATTAAGAGATTTAATCATGTGTAGTTCCCCTTAATTAATTTCGTATATATTTAAAAACAACATGCATTATTGCACAAAACATGTGCAACAATGTACTGAAGTTGGGCATATTTATTGATTTGTATAAATTATTTCAGACGATTTAAAAAACCAGCAAATTTCATGTTTGTTCAATAATTTTTACCAAGGATCACCCTTTCGGTTCTTCGAAGAATACGCAAATACTAAAGCCTTGAATACAATTTCAGCTTTTTAAGGTGCGCAACGGTCCTACGAATCTATCTATTGAACAGAATGTTGACCCAAATCTATGCAAAATCATCTGGTTTTGGTTTTACAAAAAGTTAATTTGTAAGCGCCATGAATGATTTTTTGAAAATGTGGAAACCCTTAAATGTCAATTAAACTGTGTTCCAAAAGCAGGTTCCTTCAGTTTTATTTAAAGATGTCTATGTGTTAAGGAATTGCAGTTTCTAGATCACTTGTTGAAAACCGGTATAACTTGACACACAGACATCTGTTTTGTTGAAATAAAACGGAAGGTATTAGCTTATAGAGCGCAGTTTATTTGACATTTAAGACTTTTGACATTTTCAAAAAATCGGGTCCGTATAATATATTGGAAATGCTTACAGTTGACCGGTGTTAGAGTCGAATATTTTTAGTCGAACTGGTTAATTAGTCGACCAAATATTTAATCGAATTTTATTAGTCGACGAAGCTTTAGTAGAATTTTTTTTGTCGAATAAAAATTTAATTTGTCAACGTCATCAGCAGACATAATTCATAAACTACTTTCATTTATGCAAAGGTTTATAAACTCTTGCCAAATTTGACCGATGCCTGTAGGGTTGTAACTTTGACCTTGTGCTTAACTCAAGAATAGTCTGGGGCTGATGCTGTGTCTGTGCCATAGTCACTTTTACTAACGTTGGCACTATCATTATCAATCCACATAAAAGGTGAATTTCGGGACAACAGGGAAGTCAAGTCATGAAAAGCAAGAAGATATTTTGTTTTTAGTAGACGTTGTTATCAGTCCCTTCATTGTTATATTCTTGATAATATCAAGTTAGCAATTACGGCGATTATGAAACGCAATCGAGACAGAAGAACTGCACAAATATAGTTAGTAAAGTTGCGCATAACTTTATACTGAGGCTTAACATACATCATTGTTTTTTTTAAACTGACCTATTATATATCCAATATTTAAAAAAAAATCTTAAAATAAATCTTCATGTAACGGAGCGTGCAACATTAAATTCGACTAATTTTGCAGGGTCGACCAAGTAAACATTCGACTAATAAAAACGAGTCGACTAAAAAAATTCGACAATATATTTTCGACACTGTATAGTGTCGACTGGGTACATTTCCAATATATTCCCCAAAAAATCATTCATGGCGCTTACAAATTTCTGTTCAAATTACAAAAAAAAAAAATTCTGTAATACGATGGCAACTGGAGTGGGGCCTTCAACATAACTTCACTAAATGTAAACGTTCTGAGAAATAATGATATGAAATGTGTTCGCCTTTAGTATTATCACCATGTTAATCTGCCTAATAGGTTTGTATATGTTGTGTTAACAGTGATAATAGTATTAACATAAGCATTATGAAATCTGAAATAATTCTGGCCTCATTTACAATTGATACATTGCTAAGTGTTAATAATTAGTGGTTTTTTACATACTGATTAACTCCTTGACCGATCCTAATTATAATAAATACTTAGAATTTAGGCTTATTTAGAGATTTTATAAGAAATCATCTCAAACTGTAGCTATACTAAAACTCTGACTAGTTGACATAACAAAATAGTATATTTTACCGTATTCGTGAATAATGGATAATTCTCAAAATCAAATCGAAAATGAATAAAAAATAAAATTTTATTGTAAACAATATTAAACCAATATCGTTACTTACTCTGGATGAATTATTAACCTTATCATTGTTAAAATTTGCGTATAAAATGTAAATTCAGTTAAAACTTAAATGTCGTATGTAAGTATTAGCAGACTGATGGTTCAATAATTTTGTATATAAATATGGAATGAGTATTTGAGCCAATGCTCTTCAAGGGTTCAAAGTCAATGTGGGGGAACGGCGAGAATCGAGATATTACTTTTCTTCAAATCAAATTACTTTAATTAGCTTCAACAATTTTACTGAACAAAGATCAAATACAGTACCAATACATTACAATACATACATATTTATAACATTTTCAATAATAATAGAGTCGAGTTCTTCTTACAATGGGTGTCATACAATGGATCAGAAAATTTTCATATGAAATTCATCAATTATTATGTAGTTTGTTATACTGATTCTGGTGATATGTGTCATTTTCCCGAATGCGCATGTTTGGAATTATCAGCTGAGTTTGTTTACCCGAACGCAAGCGCGCGCCACATTAGGAACGCACAGAAAACTGCTTAACCGAAAATAGCTAGTTTCGTCACTGCTTGCTTCTTTTCTCGTTTACTCCTGGCGCTTGCGTTCGCCCGGTGAAATACGCGCGCACTCGGGTAAACAAATGCAGCTGATAATTCCAAACATGCGCATTCGGGAAAATGACACATATCACCAGAATCAGCATAACAAACTACATAATAATTGATGAATTTCATATGAAAATTTTCTGATCCATTGTATGACACCCATTGTTAGTATATCTTCATCTTAATCGATTACATGGAGACGAAATCTTCAGTGGAACGTTTTTATTATGACATTGTAACTAAACGACTGCTACATTGTTGACTTTTTAGTCGAGCTTTAGCAGTCGAACTAGCATACTGATGTACCTTTTTTTTCGACGACCAGAAACAAATATAGTTATTACGGACGAGAGTTTTGGGTTGTGTTTAGTTAGGTTAGGTTCGGTTTTGTACTTATGGGAGTGTTCGGTTGTGTCTAGGTTCGGTTTCGTACTGATGGGAGTGTTTGGTTGTGATAAGTAAAGTTAGGATCGCTTCGATTAGGCTTAATACTGACGAGAAAGGAAATTCCACTATTTCCGACTAAATTTGATTACTAAAAGTCTACGAAATGAATGTCGACTAAATCCATTTCGTTACTAAAATTTGGACAATAATTTTGAGTTTGTCTAACCAATTTATGCAAACAAAATTCGTCTTATACTGTTATGCTCTGTGACCTTTTCCACTCAGTTATACCAACCCCATTTTCTACAGTTAAAAGCATGATTTTGGCATATAAAAAAACATTATACTAGGTGGTAATTGATCAATGCTATTAAGTAGTGTATCGCATGACTACATTTTCTTGATACAACTCTGCCGCCACATGGTAAAATAACACACCTCCGCCGCTAAGTAGCAGAGTAACGCTCAAACGCCTGCAAATGGAAGAATAACACACAAACGCAGGCTTATAACAGTATAACACCCTCCATAGCCGCATTACCCAGCTTCCTGTAGTAGCTTCATCTCAGACTGCAGAGCATATGCGATTATATTGATTGGCTTATGCGTCGTGTCTCCCAAAATACAAATAATAATAAACAAACCTATTTGCTAAGAAAATAAATCAAATTACGAAGTATTTGTAGACTTTTTTAAAAAGTTGATGATTAAAGTATAATAAGAACTCACTTAGAAGATCAACGTCAAATATCAGAATTGGTAATTCGGCGGATACATTATTTGCATTTACATGGCTGCAATTGGGAAACCATTAATTTTCAATTTACGAACTGCTTATATTTGTACTTATTTCATAAGGTTAATTGCTATTTATTGAGATTTTGGTACGATTTACCTGTGTAAAATCAATGTGGTCTTCAATCTTTTAAAAGGTACTTTAAATGTGGTGATGGTTATGAGCCAATACAAGATGATGTGCATTGTATTGGCCAGTGTAAACGGAAAGCCTACTTTTTAGAAAATGTGCAAAGTTCATGTTTTATTGTTTTGTGGAGAATAGATGGTTTTGGTGGCAATCGAAATGTGCTTTAAATGAGGGGATTTCGAAGTGCAACTGATGAAGGCTTAGATCAACGCCACACTTTTAGGAAAAACAGGAAAATTCCAGCAAGGTTCAATCACGGGATAACTAGTAAATTAATTTGGAGTAAATAACTAACAGAATACTTTGTAAGTAACAGAATCTTCAGTTTTATTAGAGAAATTAAAGGTTAAAATTAACCGAAACAGCTAACAAATTTAAGGCAGTTAGCCAGTGAAATGGTGTTGTTACTACTTTTATACATCTCATACGACAATACTACCACGGACTCGACTGCAAATGTGCTGAAAGCCACAGATCAGGTGTTTGTAGAGTGAACAGAAGTGTGTAGTGTAGAGTATACAAGCACACTTACAATTTGGTGGGAAAATGGCAATTAACGTAAATTTTATTGACAAATTTCATAGTTAAACAGTATAAATCGGTTGACGTAAAGGTGTTCCAAATCGAACTAGACTTGTCTACTTGCTTTTAGGACAAAACTTGCACTCAAATAAATTAGATGCAAAAATGCGCATACATAAAAATGTAACATAGTTAAAACCAGAAATTTTGTATTAAGAAAAAATGTCTCCAAGTACGTTACATTGACTTTGGTCTAATTTTAAAATAGCCCATAATAAATCAGTTAAAACGTTAGATTAGCAATTATTTAAAGTGAATTTTTATTTATAGCGACAACTTCCTCACGTATCAGATATTTGTAGACAAACTTTCTACTTCACAAATAGCCTAAAGGTTTAACTTTCCAAAATGATCAAATTTGTTCTCCTGATGCTATCCTCTTGGTTTTTATTAGTTCAGAAAATCAGTTTGAGATAAATATTTGCTTCTAAATTTTGTATTTCTATTGAAATGTTTCCCTTTCCTTTCATTAGCAAACTGGTTTGATTTAATTAGTTATACTTTGGCAGCTCCAAGTTTTCGCTTCTTATAGGCTTCACATATCACATATGTTGTTCGGTCGTTTAGCAAATTTTGGCTTTGAAAATAAAAAATTAAAATTTTAGGCGGCAAAGATCAGAACCGTAGTTCATTTGCAGCTACCAGCACTATACATTGAAAACTTTAATAAACTTTTTAACTATTTCAGGCTTGTCCAGTTTCATAATCAAACATTAACATCTCGATTAAATTCGTTTTTATGTGCTTAACAAAGTTCCGATTAAACATAATTTTATTTTTTTTTTGTAAAATTTCGTAGGGAATATTTGACATCTTGAAACATTTGTTCATCGGTACTTAAGTAATCTGTAATTACGTTTTTCGGTTGAGTTCAATCCTAGTAGTTCAATACTCCTAACCCAGTAGAATGTAAAAGTACTCAAAGCTATCTTTTTAAGGTACTAGTGTTTTTAACTTATTTTTAAAATTGTCCTGGGAGCGACTAGATAAGCTTTAGTTTAACGAAATTGATTCTAATTAAGATGTCTTTAAATAGAAAACTCAAAAGGCAAATTATTCTAAAAAATTCTATTCTAAAAAAATATTGAAATAACCTAAACCCGAAATACTCCAAAAATCTAACGTTATGTAAAAAATGTGTGCGATAGGAATGGCAAAAAGAACGCCTAGCTATAATTAATGAAGATCCCATTTTGACATTTGTTAAGTTGGATTTGGTTAGGAATTAATTTAAGTTTTAATTTGTCTTTGTCAAGGATCTTTTGTTTGCATATCATGCAAATGAGCTTAACTCTCAGAAATCCAAGTCTTGATTTGATTTTCTGTTTGGATTTGCAGAACTCGAGCTCTACAAATGGAAACACATTACCACGCCGTCTAACTTCACATTTTTACGTGGAACTGATGCTGGTATTGGGAAATATCCCAATACCAGATAAACAACCAATCGCAATTAAGGTCAAGCTTCAAGCAATGGCTTCGGTGGTATTCTTCTGTGATGGCTTTCCATGCTAAATAGAGAACGGGAAAAATAATCACTGACATATACCGGGAGCAGTGAGAATCTCAATCATTCACTCCAACTCAGTCCTCAGCTCATCATTTCCAGTTCTGTCCGTCGTGACAAATATATTGTTTTCCCTGCAGGTAGCAGAAGGTACTGCCCTGTATTAACTCTTTCGTTTGCTCGTCCACCGTTGCGTCACGCTCCTCTGATCACGTACACTCTCTTGTATAGGTTGCTGAAACTGGTCAAAACTAGATTTTTGATCGTCCCCTTCTCTTTTTTGCTTCAAAATATGTTTCGTTAAAACTCTCTCTAAAAAACTCATATTATCACAGATAGAAACTTTTAAATTGAATCGTTATAATGTCTCAAATTGCACACGGCAAACACTTCTCGTATTTTTGTAGCTTGGTTTTATCGAATAACTAAATTTTCCTAATGAGTCTGAATCAATTTCTAGCACTTTAAACAATCTCTGTAATGGCCAACTGTCATTTTCGTTCTGAAATTCCAGACCATAAATTATTATGCTTCTTCTCTTTTCCAAATTTTCACAATTTTCAGAATTATTGTCGGTTTCCTCGTTGCAAATATTTGTTAAACTTTAACATCACCATTAATATGTTCGATTTGACACTGAAACCCCTTCAACATTGCGTCGTTTTGACATTTTTGCGATAGTAAAATATCGATTTTTTTACTAATAAAATTTACTTTTTTTCTAACTTTACTAGAAACTTTTTAAAAACTTGCCATTGTAATTTTTTCCCTTTTAACTTTTTTATGTACCATTTTGACTTCAAGAACCAGTTTGACGGGAGTCTGACAACTATGGTGTGCTCTGCACAAAGGTTGGACCTGCAATTTATTAAATCAATAAATATTGTATACTTTATTCAACATTTTGAGTGGTTGCTGAACACTAAGGAACAATCAAAGTATTCGTCATCGTCATTTTTTCTATTACAATTTTATACTCAGATTTCCACAAGACCTTTCAATAGCACCTACCGGCTGCTAGCCTACGTGTCCAATAATCGTTCCCAATTAATTATAATATTTGATTACTAATTGTATGTCTTAATTATGGATCGAGATCCGCGACGGGGTCCATTAGAGACACAGGAAAAACTCCGAGGTTTAGGTGAGGAAAGATCCCATGCCACTATCAGGAACCGATCTGAGGGATCCATTTGGACTAGTAAATTGCGCTAACCAACTCTCCCAGTCCAATTCAATTCGATTTCAATCGTCATTAGCAATCTGCTCAGTTGCGGAAGGTTATATTGAGTAAACTTGATTGGAATGGGACAGCATCCATGATTGTTTCGATAATAAGAAACACAAAAGACTTGTATTCACCAATCCCACTATAGATTTCTCGAATCCATTAATTTAAAATAAATTTCTAAATCAAGCTAGTTATTCAAAAGTGGAAAAGGAATCGTGAACATCCTTGATTTTTGAAAGTGCCATTACCTTACACTACAGACGCAACACAAGCAGCGGTAACTGAAATATTCAAAGTAAACACATAAATCCATTAGTGTATACGTGCACCCCACTTAGTATTGAGCAGGTATGATTGATTCCAATGTTGAAAAATTCTTTGAAGAGATACTGTAACGGATGATTTGACATCACTATTATGAATATAATACATGCCTTGGTGTGTGACTTAGTATGATTACTTGAAAATGCAAATTATTACGGAATAATATATCATTTAGCAATGGAAAAGGCAAGACCGGAATTTACCAGACTTTAAATTAAATAACTGAAGCCAGATAACACGGGATGATATTAAATAAGAATATATTTTAAAGGAAATATCTTGATTAATTGAAATATACTATAACTTCTTGTAAATATAAGATACATAAAATAATAATGCATGAATGAGCTATTAGTTTATACAGTATCTAGAAATAAATAGAAATTGTAGTTTAAACTTTACACAAATTTCCTTAATGGAAGGCATTCATTCTTAAGTACGAAATTGATCCTAACTTACAAGAATTTACAGTACAAAAGCCTAAATCTCACCCAAAGGTCAGCTTTCGTGGGGCACCCCTAATCCGAGAAAAGGAAGAATCGTTGGATAGTTTGATCCGTTGAATCTTGCAGTTCAACTGGTCTTACTCCCGTTCACAATTATAGTAATAACGGTTTGCTTAACTTAAATGCAATGTTCACCTTAAATAGGATGATAAGGACACGCAGGTGGTGATGGTGTTGGTGAGCTGAAGCGAAGGTTGTCCCACTACAGCAGTTGGAACTCACTGGGGCAGGTTGAGACACGTTCTCTTGAGAATGGAGATGCTGATGATCACACAGCAGTGGCACTGCATTGAATCAGCTTACAGGAGCTTTGGAGGGTGTTTGAGGTGGTGGACCGCGAACCCGGAGGGGCGACAAAAGCGGGAGTACCAAAAGAGCTAGAAATTATCAAACCTTCGGAATCGGATCATTAGTAACTGATTTATTAAATTTTCAATATTTTGATAAACCGGAATGATAATCAATAAATTGATCTACTACGTACCACCGTAAATGCAACTTCGAAAACCTGAGCAACGTGACAGGATACGGGATATGCAAAAAGCGCAGGGATATTGCTAAAGATGTATTTAAATACCACACCATGTCATGAGTGACTCAATTCTCTAATTAATACCGTTGTAACAATGGGTCACTAATAATTCTCTGTGCAATAATAATAATTTTACCTTTCGCTTTGTGGTTAACACGACTGAATATCCGGGACTCTTGTCAATATTCTACGACCCTAATCGAACCTTTGGAAATCACAAAATACAGTATTACTCTTT
Source organism: Entomobrya nicoleti (assembly GCA_034695465.1). Classification (NCBI taxonomy): domain Eukaryota; kingdom Metazoa; phylum Arthropoda; class Collembola; order Entomobryomorpha; family Entomobryidae; genus Entomobrya; species Entomobrya nicoleti. Next base: position 38,092 of record JAQFZG010000042.1, read on the forward strand.
ACCACTTCTAATCGTATACTTAATTTTAACTAATTGAATAGTTCAAATATAACCAGTGATAACGATTTACACCTTTGATAAGTTATGTGACTGAACTTACAAGAAATATGCAGGAATATTCGCCAGAAGATACGCTGGTAGGGTAAAGTATGGGTTTCTTTTAAGAGGAGAACAAAATTCACACTGAAGTCTGGATCTTGCGGGCTTTAGGTATAATCCAATGCCATTGCATGGCGTCTATTTTCAGAGCGCCCAACCTTACCTCAGCTTATCCTTAATATTGGGAATTCAATGGAAATCTCATCTCAGTATTCTCACTTGAGATGCTGAGCACTCGTTTGACTTTCATTTTACTTGTCAAATAGTATCTTTGAATTCTCAACACAACTCATTTTTCTACCTGCCCAGCCTAGCCTCTCATAATGCATAATAGGTACTGCACGTACAAGTACAATTTATTCTCCTTCAACCAAAGCTAATATGTTGGAATATAATTGGAATAGGTAGACTTTACAATTTATTTCATCTATCTTACGTGGCATCAGCATCCAGGTTTTAAACTTTCAATACTTCTCGTTGTCTTTGTTGTGATATTTTGCCCTGTTAAGGCTTGATTTATATTGACTTTTGTCGGAATACAAAATAAAGTTGGAACTCACAACAGAATACCATCCAAAATATTATTTGTTATCGAAGAGAAATAAAAGCAAACATACCAGATTATTGGAAAAATTAAAGTCCTCAGCCCCCTCCAATAAATCAACTCCAGTGTCTTCAACACAAACGGACAAGCCAAATGATAGTAATGTCGAAGATGCATCAAGCAGCAAAAATAAGAGAGGAAAGGGGATACTCAACAAACACAAAAATATTGACGAAGGTCACGGAAATCGTGCTAAAATAGGTGTCAAGGTCATTACGAGATCAAAGCCAATTGAAAAGGGTAAAAGTGGAGCCAGGACCATTCAACAAAGACCGAAATCTGGACAACGCATATTCAACCGACAACCCTGAGGACGAAAAAATGATGATCAACTGACAATGATCCAGTAAACAGACAAACCAAAATATACGTCAATTTGTAAATTTGAACAAATTATTTAAATTCTCAAAACGACAGAAAAAGTACCTTTTTATGCTATACAAAATGTGCGAAACCGCTTTTATGTGTGGCCATTAACTCTCAAGTATAAAATAGTGGTGAAAGCAGAGTGGGCCCTGGGTTTATTCTTGGCTCTAAAACCCCCATAAAACCCATGGGTTTTTGTACCCAGCCCACCCTTTATGAAATGGGTAAAATGGGTTTTTGATTTGATGCATACATTATGTATATAGCATAGAGTATATATATTGGCGGTAACATTTAAATTCTCTGGGTTTTTTAATTTAACCCATTAAACCCATTTTGTCCATTAAACCCATTTTACCCATGTGGGTTGGGTTTTATGTGTTTTTCCCGGGTAATATCCCACCCTGGGTGAAAGGTACAACGATTTCTTTTTATCATCAATCAAACAGATAACACCTGTCAAAACATTATCAAAGGTCAATAGGTTATCGATTTTGAATCTTGCCAATCCACATCATCTGTTATGTTCTGATTTGTAGCACTCAATGAATGATCTTGTGTGTAGGATATAAATATGAGCTTTTGCTTAGTAAACAAAAAAGTTAAGTTACCAGATTAAAAAAGGTCCTTAGTTTAGCTTTTTTAAATTTATTTATTATTAGGGTCCCAATTATTTTTTTATAAAACACCATGAAATGTCGATTAAATACTATACAAATGAAACGATTCTACATCGGTAAGCTTAAACAAACAAATAAACCCTATTGTATCAGCTCATTGAACAATTACACATAGATAAACTACACATTCAATCAAACAAACAAACCCTATGCTGGTTGTTTTTTTCCCTGTGCTCCCAAATTATTTTTTTTATTTTTGCTAACTTTTTTTAAGTAAAAAATTGTCGTAATTGTGGTAAATGACAAGTTAAAAGTGCTCTTCAACTCTAATTCACTTGTTTGGTAGAATAAGCATTTTGACTAGTTTGGAATTGGTCTTTTCAATGTTGTTATTTTAAACACAAACTAGAAACAAAATATCTTAACAAATTTGGGTAACGCACAAATATTGGGGCGAGTTGAAATTTTTTATAATGTTTTAACTGTACCTATGACGATCAATTCACCAGCATACACTTGAGTGTGGATCGAAAACTCTAGTGGAACACCGGTCACCGGTCCTGCCAATCATGTCCGAGCGGAATGTCAGGCGAATTTAAAGGTATTTTTCAGTACCTCTCTAATCTCAAATACAACAGTAGACCTTCCTTGAATATTTTACTGCTAAGAATTCCACTGGATTTTTTCTAGGATAGTCCTGTCTGAGCAAAATGGTAAAGGAAAAGTCATCAGGAGAAGAACCAGTGCCGAATAGTATTGTTAATGCTCTTCTAGCATCCATGCAAAATGCGATTGTGGATGCAAAGACGACTCCTGAAATTATGACAGCAGTCTGGAATTTTTATGACAATCCTGCGATATCAGCAGCATTTGAAGTACTTGGAATGAAACGTTCAGCAAGAAGACGTGACAGAAAAGTTGACCTTGAGGAACTGCTTTCACACCTTCGAAAAGAAGATTGGAAGGCAAAAAATTTCAAATTTGCTGCTACTACTTTCAAGGAAATTTGTCTTGTTCCCTCAGGAATCGGAGATGAACTTAATTTACTCTACGAACTAATCGAGCTTCGAACAAAATTTATTGACATGACTGCGGCTCTGGAAGAAGTTAAGCAGTTACGAATAATTTTGCAAACTGCAAACGATAGTTGGCTCAAAGCAGCAAAGAATCCTGTGCGGATAGAAAACCAGACTTCAAGTAATACTGGGTTTTTTCGACCTCCACCGAAGTTGAAGAAGACAAGGCAGCCAGTTATACCAAGACCACCGACACCTCCACCTTCTCAGGTGCATGCAATGAAAAAACTAATTGAAGATGCGGAATTAGATAATTCTACACACAATTGCAAAGAAAACTCTGCGGATTTACACTTGTGTCAAAAAAACGGAAAGAAGTTGCAGCAATTGTAGATGTTGGCAAAGTGGCAGTGGTATCAAGACTGTACCAAAACCAGTCAGAATCAAAACTGGAATGATTCCTGTATCCCGTTGTGATTCGGAAACAACATGTGAAGATGTTAGTCGTGAAATCAAAGAATTACAGACCAGCATAGCATACAGGCTTGATGGAGTTGAGGAGTGGAGATCAACATATCAAACGTACTCATCTTTTAAGGTGACATATGAATTAGGAGAGAAACCGTTACAGCAGTTCCTGAATGATTTACTGTATAAAAATGACGTTAATCAACTCTGGCCAGCAGGACTTTAAGTCAAATCTTTCCGACCAACATTTGTCAAGTTACCCTTTTATTAACATCCATGAAGATAGTAAGATGGAATATTCAGAAATTTAAAACAACTATTTGTTTATGCAGCAGGATGCAGATAAATACGACATTATACTTCTCCAGGAAACTTGGCTGTATAGTTTTGAACACAACATTATTAAACAAGAGTTTACTAACTTTGATTGTTTTTGTTCATCCAGTATGAAGAACTCAAGATGTGGTTTGAGAGGCAGGCCTTTTGGGGGAACTGCTATATTAATTAAGAAAGCATTATCGAAGGCAATTAGTGCAGTGAAGCTTTCAGATCCATGGATCATTTCTGTTGTACTCAAAACAGGTGTTGGTGAGTTACTCATCGTAAATGTGTATTTACCGTGCAATATCACCTCAAATGAAGTAATAATAACTAAATACCTGGGAACTGTGGAAGCACTTATTCAAAATCATGATGGACCAGAGGTTCTTGGAGGAGACTTCAATTTATCTCCTGTGACGCAGAAGTTTAATGAGCTTTCACAACTTTGCGATGATCACAAAATGTATATAGCAGATAGTTTGATGTACATACTATGCTAAAGGAAGTACAAATAAGTCGTGGTTGGATCATTTTATAGTCAGCTCGTCTATCAATTATGAAATGAAAATTCCATACATTGTATCTCCGATTGATCACTTGCCGTTAGTGATAAATTTAGAGGTACATTGTATGCCAATGTTAAATGAAAAATGCAGTACTGTTAAGAAGTGTAAAATTCAGTGGGAAAATGTAAGTGACTCGACAAAGCAATAGCATTAAACGTCTCTTCAAAAAGGTATTGATTTTGAATTCGAATTTTGGATTGACTTAAACTGTAATAACCCGTACCACAACGAACAGCTAAATGAAAAATTAGTGGAGCACATTTCGCTGCTAAAAATGTCTGCCAGTACTTTCCAAAAGACGGGCAGAAAATTTCGAACTCAAATCTGTGGATGGAATGAGCATGTAAAATCATTTTATGATGAGTACCGGAATGCACTTCTTGCAAGGAGGAACAACGTCAACAAAGATATTGCCTGTTATGAGCGTTTTAATTGTTCAAGGCGATCTTTTAAATATGCATTGCGGCGGAGTCAGAAGCAAAAAAATCTTATCATAAAAGAAAAGCTTGTTCATTCTTACTCTGGTAAGAATTTTCAAATTTGGTCACACGTTCGGAAGGAAGATTCAACGAGAAAGGAGGAGGAATCCTGTGAGTTGGATGGTGTTTGTGGTGAAAGTCAAGTTAGAGAGCATTGGGCTCAAATATTTGGCAAGCTTTTTAATGCTAATCAGTCTCGTGAGTGTGAAAGTTTTGGGAAAAGTTATATATCTTGTAGTGAAAATAGAAGTGTTTTGTTCAGTGAAAGTTGCATTTATGACTGTTTGAAAGGTTTGAAAAGTGGCAAAGCTTGTGGATCTGAGGGATTGCAAGCTGAACATTATAAAACTGCTTCTGCCGTTCTTGTACCTTATCTTACACTCATTATAAATTCAATGTTTGCGCATTCGTACATTCCTGAAATAGTAATGACGGTGACTATTGTTCCAATCATAAAAAAGAAAGGATTAAGTCAAAAGTTAAGTTCAAGTTACAGACCTATTGCAAGTGGTTTCTCCAAGATACTAGAATTGGCAATATTGAAGGAGTATGGGCACCTTCTTTCCACGACTGCTAATCGATTTGGTTATAAGAAAAGGGTTGGTACTGAAATGGCTGTTTACACCGTAAAACAGATTGCACATCATTATCTTTGTAATAGTACACCAGTGTATGCATGCTTTTTGGATGCTAGCAAAGCCTTTGACAACGTCAATCATTTTTTGTTGCTGAAGAAACTATGCATGAGAAATTTTCATCCAATTGTGCTTAGTTTACTCATGTATTGGTTTCGTAACCAAACGTTTGTGGTGAGATGGAGGGGACTGCTTTCTTCGCCTTTCCCCGTGCTCAATTCGGTCAGACAAGGAGGATTGCTTTCTCCAGTCCTCTACTATTTGTACAGTGATCAACTTTCCATCTCATTGACTGAGTCTGGCGTAGTATGTAGAATTGGTGGTACTGTCGTGAAACCATACAATTTTTGCTGATGATGTCCGTCTACTGACTACAAGCATTACTGCACTAAAAACTTTACTTCGTATTTGTGAAGAGTTCGCGTCTTCTCATGATCTAACTTTCAACCCCTCAAAAACAGTATGCATGGCTTTTTGTGGTATGCAGTATGATCTTACTACTCCACTAATTAAATTTTGTGGTAAAAGTATTGCGTGGGTAAATAGTGTAAAATATTTGGGCTATGAGATTTCTTGCAGGGAGGGAGATGTAAGTGAAATGTATCGCAGGAGGAGAGAAATCTACAGTAGAGCAAATTTGTTACGAAGCAAATTTGGAATGTACAGCTATAAAATTAAAAAATATCTTTTTCAAACCTATTTTTCGTCTATTTATTGCTGTAGTCTATGGGTACCGATAAAAAAGGACATAGTGGAGAAAGTAAAGGTTGCCTGCAATGATGCTTTCAGGATGTTTTTTGGTTATGGCCGTAGAAGCAGTGCATCTAAAATGTTCCCTGATAATAACATGAAAGATTTTTCTGCAGTTCGGAGGGGCGCAGCTTACTCTCTACTGGACAGACTTGCGAATAGTGGTTCCTCTATCTCTTATGGATGGAAGAACATTTTGTTTAACATGTAATTTTATTTTCTCCTTTGACTTGTTTGTGAATTAGATTTTTTTAGTCATACTCTATTCTGCCTATGGACATTGTCAATTAATTTTTTGTGATTATGATGAAAATGTCTGCAATAAAGAAATTAAATTAAATGATCTCACTGAACAACAATACACAGATAAAATTCACGTACAACCAAACAAGCAACCACATTTTACCTTAAAATAGTATAGTATAAAATTTAAACATAAGTAACATAAATCCCCTTTCTGTCTCACCATACATGACACAAAAACACACACACACCAATACACTCATAAGCTCATCAAGCAGACTGTGGTGAAGAAAAAGCCTCTCTCACTGCATCAGTGTTGAAAAAAGGCTTCAATGAGCCATAAAGATCAAGATTTTCCTTTAGAGCTGAATTCCATGTGCCGTCCCTAAAAACTTTAAAGAGAACTGCAAAGAAAATGCAAATGCACCCCACTGTCATCATAATCCATCAAACTCTGAGGAAATATGGGATCCACACGAGTCCCCTTAGTCTCCAAGTGAAACCTTTTCACAACCCTCAGATAGATTATCTGGGTGCTTTCCACGATGACACGACCCATTGTAATCAATTTGACCAAAAAATATAAAATTTCTTTTCTGTGGTTACAAGAAACCCCATGGTAGCACACTTCGGTGTTCACATATGAGTCACTTATTGGAAAGGAATCTCCCTCAGTAGGTAAAGCATCGAAGCATAGGCAGTTTCACCGAACCACGTTCCAGCCCATACAGTATTTTTTATTTGATTGAAGGAATCGTAAAAACTTTTCATGGTTTAAGTGAAAAAACTTGTTTACAGACGTTTTAATATGTACTGCTTTTTCTGTCGCTAAGAAAAACTTGAAAGAAAAAAGTTTAAAAAGATTATGAAACAAGTATCTTTCTGCCACGAAACGCTCATTGCTTCATCAAAAAGGAGCGTTTTGCTGGAAGTCAAAAATGAAAGTAATGCCTTTTTCTTGCCACTCTCCATTTTATAGGATTGGGCACACTACAGTAATCATTCTATCCCATGATGTTTCCATAGAAGAAATGATAAGAATTGAAGTATGCTATACCATTTTAATTCAACTTGTGTCTCTCTGATGTCCCATGCTTTATAGCCGCTCGTATTAGTTTTGAATAACACCACACCTAAAAATGTTCATGACATCTTTTGGACATAGGACTACTTTAAAAAAATAATGTGTTTTGAATTTTGGGTTTAAATAAGAAAACCATTGGTAATAATACGGTTTGGACATCAAATATTGCTAATAAAAGCAGCGGATACTACTTTAATATCCTTAAATATCAATACCACCTTGACAATGCTTAAGTTTAAACATTTAAGCCACCAAAAATACTTGAAATTTGCAGCTATTTCTAACACAAGATTGTTCTTTTATCCGAAATATGTACTACCAGCATAGATTAGTTTCAATTTGAAAAACAATGAGAGACTTACATAATTTTAGAGCGCAATTAAAATATTCTTATTAACTGATTGACATTTTGAAAGACAAATGATCTAGTGCTTGATCCGAAGGTAGCTCGACTCTGATCTCTGGCTCTGAAATCCTATTGTTGAGGTGACGACTCCTCTTGATATGATCCAACAGAACTATGTTCAGGAGATGCAAGTATTTCGTGATGTGAGACTTGGAGTGATTGGAGGTGAATTGGATGTTTGAATGGCAATGAAAAACTTGACTTTAATAACTGAATGAATTGACCTGACTGAATGAAATGATACCTAAGTGATTCTGATTTAAAGAATGCGACTGATAAATAAAATGCAGAACGATCATCTAATTGGTTTAGTTTTAAAATATAATTAAGATTAAGTCAGATTACTATTGAATGTGTAAAGGGGGCAACTAAAAATGACAATTGAAATGGACAGAGTGACGACTTACACAAGAATGGCAGTTAACATGGTTTAAATCGAGGTTTAAATATAGCTTGAAGTATTTAGGACTTGGTATACATATTAGTACAGGTGAATTTAAGGAACATAAAAATATCAATGTTTAAAAATAGTAAGGTACCTCATAACATACAACAATAGACGCGCAATGATTGTTAACATTTTCTAGGTCATTTGAAGACAAAGACAAGAATACAATTGATACGACACTTGATTATTTTAAGTGTAAAGTTAAGAGTAAAAGAGTAGTCACATATATATTACCATAAGACAAGACGATCAGCATAATGCATAAATGACATAAGAGAATGACTGTGCGCGTATAACAAGCCTATAGCTTGAGAAAGGAACGTTGCTTGCTTATGTTATACTAATTTGAATTGCTATATAAACATGGTTTCAAACGATGCTTTTTTTAATTTTTACATAAGTGTAGGGCAATCATGTAAGCTTTAACCTCAGCTACCAAAACTGTTTATTGTCATTGCGCTAGTGATAATATGACGTACTTGCTAAAACTTGCTAGCTCTTATGGGAAAATCAACCAACTTAATTCATTCAAAGCAAACAATCAGATATTTTAATGGACTGATTTGAATAATATTAAAAGTAGTAAAATACAAAGGATCTAGCTAGCCACCTAAACACCTATTTTTGTTAGAGATTCGTAAACATGTACACTAAAAAATGTTCATGTTTTGATACATAACCGTAATATACATCTGATACTCTATATTAGAATATACCTACTTACACCTTTTTCAAAAAGAAAAACATGAACATTTGTCCATCAAAGATCCATTAAAAAATACCACCTTTACATCTTATACGTTACATTTTTATCACACACCCATTATATTCTGTGTGTACCCTGTAGCTTTTTGGGTGAATCTTACGAAAAACCGAAAACAACTTACAGTGGGTTGAAAGAAACTCAACTTTTAAGTCTGAGAAAAAAGAAATCAAAACTGTCAATGGGAACCATAAATCATGATCGAAAATATATAATAGCTTTTTTCGGCTTTTCTCACCAGTAATGAATTCTGTAAAAGGATGGTCTTGTGTGGCGGGTTCCCCATTTTCGTGAGGCAGCCTTAATATTGTATTCCTTCGTAAATTTAATCTGCAAGTAAATTGGATACACATCATATAGAACAACATACTTTTATGAAAAATTCAATACCGCATGATTCATTAATAGGAACCAAAAGAAATTGACTTTTAAACACGTAAACAAGGTGAAAAGTTTAGTATTAATCAGTTTAGTCAACTACTCACCAATTCCTATATCAATTTGAGTTTAGGGATGTTCATCAATTCCTTTGGCTTGATGACATAACACACGCAGATCGTTTGTATCTGATTTGGCTTCTGCCTTATCAACTGCCGCTGGAAAGTTATTCAACCTCGTTATGATCTTGATATTGCGATTCTTAATATGATCAAATGTTACATGAAAGAGACAATCTTGATGTGGTAGTAACATCGCTCGACGCAAGTTCATCTGTAATTAGAGTTCAATGGAAACTTTTAATTTTTTTTTTGATCAACATTTATTTTATTTTATTGAATTCCCAATATCAAAACATTTACGCAGAGTAACAATGACACGTAATAGATCATTAAAAAACAATGTGCAAATATTAATGGGGTGATTGAATCGATGGGGTTAATTGGGGATTGGATTCAATGTGCAATTCAGATGGAATAACACCTTCGCGAACCACAGTATGACTTTTTTAAGTCAAAAAACGAACACGCAATTGAAGTGGGTGGTTCGGGGAGCATCTTGTGCTGTTGAGCTTGAGCTAAAGGACTCCATTTATTTTTGAAACTTGTCTGCTCTTTTCCCTGCAACTTGTTCGCCCTCTTATTGATTTTCAATATACTCACTATACCCCTGAGCATCTTTACTCGTCCGTTGACCCATTTCCTGAAGTTTCTCATTTTTCTCGTAAAAAGCCTGTCCAAAACCGTTATTTTCTTTTGCATTTGCAAAACTTCTGCGTCTTGTCATATTTCACTGACACACGTATCTTGAGGAGAATCCAGATGATACCAAGTATCAAATGGGATTTTAATCGGAAGCCACGGACTATGCACGATAGTTTTAGGAAATTTCAACATTGGTTTTGTGATCTTATGCCAGTCAGATAACAAATGGTAATGAGTATAAACACGTCGAATTTCTTTTGAGTGGGTAGGTATTATCTGGCCGTACACCCAATCAGTTTTATAATCATCAACAGCAGTAACTTTTTTCTGATCTTTAGATTTTGTACAATGGTCATTTTCGATTTGCAATACTAAAAATTTGAGAGTTTTAGAGGTGGAATTTTCTCTTTTTAATTCAAAAAATCTCCTGTTAAGCAGCATTTCTGCAAACCGTTGTTGGCTCCCACAGGGGAAAATTTGCTGCGGTATGTGATTCTACACACAAATCGTTAAATCATTTTCAATTTCATATATCATTTTTCCAGGAATTTCGTATTTTGGCAGATCTTTATTTTTCATATACTCTATCATGCGAATTCTAAGTTCATCACTAGGACCAATATGTGTATTAGGGTTATTGACTCCAAATGAAATGCGAGGCGATGGAGCTGCCATCGGAAGTGATCGTGAAAATTCACGAGTACGGATCATCTTTTCGCCTTGTAATAACCGATTCATCTGAAAATGACAAAACGAATTTCTAGTCAACCCCATACTGGGCGTCAGATCATTTATATGTACCTTGTACACTAACTGTTTAGTTTCTACATATTGCAAATTGTACACTTGAGAAACTTTATCAAGGACGACAAAAAGACCTTCACGCTTTAGACAAACTAGACATCTCAAAACTAATTTTAGCACTCTTTATTGCAACAAGTTTCGCTTTAAAATTGATTCATCAGGCAACAGAGTGAAGTTAAATAAGCGTTATAATTTTTTAACTTAATTTAACTATAAATTATAAATAAAACCCCTAGGCTAGTAGCGGTGTGATGCTACATGTCAAAAAGTAAATTGCCAGATTTTAAGAAATGAACTCGTAAACCCGACACTTCAGAACTAATTAAATTTTGAACTCCAGTACTTTTCTTAAAAATAACAAATACGTGTCTAGGCTTCTAGATAATGTACTACGACCGTGTTTATTCGTTGCTGATTTATTAATTACTACACAACATTTTTTACTACTGCTGGAAACTACTTTTGCGTGAAGATAGATATTACCATATAATACCTGCAGATGTGGAACCTCTTTACCCATATCTCACGTTACAGAATGCAAAAAACCCTGTAGTGAGTCTTATTTACGTATAAATGAAAATTCACTACCATTCTCATTGATTAAAAGAGATATTCCCAATTTACTAGGATTAAGTTTAGACTACAACTACGTTTAGTATGATAATAAAATGTCCTAAGAACATAAAGGGATAGAGATGGGGAATGCGGCTTCAGTCTCATTTTTGGATGACATTTTTATCATACTGGATACAGCTGAATTTTTAAACGTGGATGAATGGCTATCCAACACAATTAAACATATGCATCTTAAGTTTGCACACGAGACTAGTAATTCAAAAAAAATCTAGATACTAAAGTTTGTTTGTGAAGAGGAATAATGCATTGCTAACTAGATTTTCACAGGATTGATTTTAGACTGACCCTATGCAAACATAGGGTCAGTATAATATAGGACAGTATTAGACTGACCCTTGGAAGGATAAAGAATTTCCACAAGAATTTGTGGGGATTGTCGCTAATTGAAAAGAAGAGTTCTACGCATTCTGTTGGGGATTTGATTGAGTTTTCTGGGCTAAGGTAAATTCAAGGGGTGGGGTGGAATTTCGGGAGTGTATACAGTGAGGAGGGATTCCGGAAAGGGCGGATGGAGAAATAGTACTTATGTTTTCACCATTATTGATGAGGCCTGTGACTGGGAAGGACTTCGGAAAGTGAAAGGTTTCGGTTAGCAAAGGCGTATATTGGTTGTTTCGGAAGAAACAGGTGTATTCGTTTCCATTTTCGGATACGGTATATTGGGTGGTCTGGTAGCAGTTATTTCTGTTCGTTTGTTGAAATGGTTGGCTACGAAAAAGGGTATTCTGTGCTGGTGATAAGGGTGATGTGTATGTGTTTTATAATGGGTATGTAATTCTTGTTTTAGGTTTGGATTGTATTTCCGTGTAGGCTCGAATGCCGGATATGAGTTTAATAGGGGGAAATTGTCGTAGGGTCAATTTCAAGTGTAAGTTGGGTGTTTGGTGGGGGAGGAATGCCGTTTATATTTTTTGGATTTTCTTTGCATTGGACATATGAGGGTTTATTTGGGCTAGGGCTTCAAGTTTCTGGATAACAACTTGGGGATCAGACTTTAGGTCAAAAGTTATTTGGGTGCAGTTGTGTTTGGCTTGGGAGCGGAGGGTTGCAGCGCCGAAAAGTTCTATTAGTTCATTTTTTATTTTGTCAAATCTTACTTGGTCGGTTTCAAGAGGTTGTAGTGGGTAAAGAAAATCAACTTCGCGGTTGGGCCACGGAGGGCTCTATCGATGTGGTTCCATGCCCAATTTGTGATCAGGTTATGGGCTCTGAGTTCGGAATCAAATTTGAGGAGCCATTGTTAAGGTGGACTTGAGCCATCATATGTTCGAAAGCTCGGTATTATTTGGCTTAAGGGGATAATGGGGTAATGTAAGAGGTATGGTGAGAGTTGAGGGGTTGAGGTGGTGTATTTGTGGCTATTTGATTGGTGTGGTGTGGTTGGGGTAGGCGTATATGGTGGACCTAAATGTGTTAATGTAACGGTATTTAGATTTAGATCTTCTGGGTGAACTTCCTTTCTTTTATTTCTGGTGGGTTTTTTGTGTCATTATAGCGATAATATGTTAATATGGGCAGTTGGGGCTGATAGGGTTAATAATTGTTGACTGTGGGGAGTGATGAGGTTAATTTTGGTGGTTTTGGATTTATGATGTTAAATGTGGTGTATTGGGATTGATGAGGTTATGTGTTGTATTGGGATTGATGAGGTTATGTGTTGTATTGGCATTGATGAGGTTATGTGATGTATTGGCATTGATGAGGTTAACTGTGGTGTATTGGAAGTGATGAGGTTAAATGTAATGATTAGGCAGTGATTTTACTATTATTATTGATTAAAAAGGGTAGTTAATTAATTTAGTTTCTGTAATAGAGGGTAGAATGAGCAGACTCGCTGTAATGACGAGGTACACGGGCGGCTTTCAACGCATCGTAAGCCTTCAACCGGCGCCTTCTAACATGAGGGTTAATTTAATGTTGTAATAATTTTAATTTATGGGTAGAGGATCTGGATTGGTAGGGGTGGATATGGTGGGAATGTTGGTGACGGTGAGGATGATAATATTAATTTAGGGTGTGTGGGTGGTGTCACTGTCACTGTGTCTTAATTAAAGCCAAGAGCACACTCACACACAATACACAAAAACACTTCAAAAAGAGGTTAGAGCGACGCAGGCAGGGTTGACACATGTCCACCAAAGTTGCAAGACGACTGACGATCGGTTGGTGAATGTTTTGGTGGAGAGCCGGAGTATTGTGGCATGGGTTAAGGATTCGGACATCTTGGTTGAAAGCTTCGGGTTTTTGGAAAATGCGAGACGCTTGTCTCAGTTATTATTCCAATTTAAGCCATTAGACTCGATATTTTGAGGGTCTGTCGGAGGTGCAGTCCGAAGACTATCCGATACCCAACCAAACCGTACACATGGACCCCTGCCAAATACATTGAGGAACCGCCGAGATATATGAAGAGCCCCCGTCGAATGGAGTGCACCACATTACCTGCACCAAATATCCCCTCCGCTCTCGCTGAAGGAGGCCACTTCATTGGAGACTTTTATGCTGATGAGTGTTTAAGCTCATGCCCCGTTGTAAAACAGATTTCAACTGACGAAGGATGATATTACAGTTAGTACGGTGTACGCAAAAGAATAATCCAATTTGGGATATGAAGACCCCTTATTTGGGAGGATGCTATTGGAGTTCACGTTAACAAGCACCAGATGCCTACCACTACCAAGACACAACAGATAGCTCCTCCCTTGGCAGTACCAGAAGAGGTGAAGAAATACCACCCTACAAAAGCTATGAAACTTTTGGCGGCTTATCAGAATAAACTGATGACTTGAGCGGAACTCCTGGAGTTTTTAAAACCAATATAGACGAATCGGAGGAAAGGCTTTTTACAGAGCTATATTTGGGCGGGGTCGATGACCACATTGAGAGCCGATTAAAGGCTCCCGTTCGTCACTACTAGCCTGAGACAGCGAATCTACCTGAACTTTGGCAGGTACGAAGGGACTTCAACAAAGCACTAAGTGTATGAGGCAAAAGGCTCATACCATGAATTAACAACAATACATGCTGGAGAACAAGGCAGATTTTGATAAATCTTTTCTCTATGATGAAAGCAATCTGTCCGGCCGACAGTTGTTAATGTCCACCTTATTAAAGGACGAGCCACAGCACAAAAACAAAGCGCAGCAATCGTACCCCACTACTCCCGTAGTACAAAATCAAACAGGAAACTAAGCTACTCCTCCTTTCTAACAAAATCCCCCAGGTAATCCTTGAGGTGGGTTTCATGATTATTGTAAGATATGAGGTTCTTTTGACTGTGGTGGTGATGATGGGCAATGACTTGACAAGCTCAGACATAAGACGGGAGCTACTTTTAGCTATGACTTGACTTTATTCATGGCAGAGTAGGAATGAGAGATCATACGGCCATGCGGCCTAATATATAACATGAGATGTGCACAGTGAAGCAAGACAATAACGGTAGATAATTATATCTGGACAGACAGGCGGCTACCCAATTACCAATTTGGGTAGTAGTACTTTGCATTTTCTACAATTACTTTCCTCCTAGCAAAAACATTAATAAATTTAAAAAAGCTAGGTGGATACTACACGGTGAGCAGGAACATAAGAGGCGACGAGGTTGACGACTGCTGCTGACAAGGTGACATTGACATTGGCGAAGAGACTGAAACGCGGGCTGATGAAGGTGAAACTGGGGGTTCATGAGACGTTAAATGTTGACTGGCTGGACCAACGTGATGACGATCTCCTTTCGAGCAGGCAGGAGTCAAGACCCAAGGAGTTGGACCTTATGGACCACTTATCTTCCCCTTTAGACAAAGAGGAGACACCCGGGGGATCATCTGGGCATAAGACCCTCATCTTGAAACAATGCTTTTTGTAAGGCTGCTGCTGTTGCTGTGCTACCGGTGCGGTAGATCTGACTGTGATATGCTGTTGAAGTTGCTGTCATCTGAGACTTAGACACGTCCAGGACACGATGACGAGGAGATGGGACGGATATCAGTGTTGACTGCTGACTGGATCCGGGGGAAACATTTTTGCATTGGTGCAGGTGGGTGGACGATAATGCTGCTGCTGCTGTGACTGTGACCTGCGCGGACGGGCAAAATGTCCATGCTTCACACATTTGACTTGACTGTCGGGGCACCCCTCTGCTGAGTATGGGACAAGGGGCCACAACTTAGACTGGTGATTGTGGTGATGCTGGACTGTTCTGACCGCTTTGCTGCTGATGAGAACGAAAAAAATACCATGAAGAAGCTGATGGTATTTACGGAACTGACTATTGTTCTGTTGATTGGGTGACCGATCATGATGATACTGCTGCTCTTCTTGGAACCAAGAGGAGGACTGAGGGAATATGGACTGGACAATCCATTTCCATTACTCACAATTATCGACAGGCAAGTCGAATAACTGGAGGGTTCCTACTGAGTGCCCTGCTGCTGATGGGTGTGGTAGACAAGGAAGAATGCTGGAATGACCGCATACCTGGACAAGGATGCTGGCCTTGCTGTTCCTATTCTTTCATTTTCTGGACAGAAAAAGATGACTGTTGCTGTGGAGGTGGATCCTGGACAGTGATCACCTCAATTTCCGAGTCACTGGACAATGACTCGTAGTGGTCGTCTTCTGGATTGCTGCTGCTGAACTTGTGCTTGGGTTTGGGGCTAGTTGAGAAAAAAATCCCGACTATTCGACAGTTGTAAGATATGAGGTTCTTTTGACTGTGGTGGTGATAATGCGCAATGACTTGACAAGCTCAGACAGAAGACGGGAGCTATGACTTGTCTTTATTCATGGCAGGGTAGGAATAAAAGTTCATATGACCATGCGGCCTAATATATAACATGAGATGTGCACAGTGAAGCTGTGCACGTGGAAGACACTAACGGTAGATAATTACATCTGGACAGACAGGCGGCTACCCAATTATCAATTTCGGTAGTAATAGTTTACATATTCTACAATTATAATCACACAACATTCCCTAACCCTGGATGGGTTCCGCAGATGGGACATCCTTTTGCTTTCCCAACCAATACAGTTGGGGCATTCCTGTTGCAATTACAAATGGCTCCACCGAGAGCTATTCTCACATTTGCGGAAGAAGATAAGGATGACTCCCAACGCTTCATTCAACTGTTTGTTAAGACATGTTTACTGATCGTCAGAAGCTGGATCATTTTGGACAATACCGTGATGGGTCTGGTTCAGCACATTCGAAGCCGCAAAAAGATCCTTATCATTGATAACATGGGAAGAGAGATTGCGAAGGAAAGGGGTGATTTGTGATCGCACAAAGTACGTCAATGAAGCTGAATACTGTGGACGCTCTTTTTCTTTAGTTTTTCAACGCCTCGCATATTTTAATCGGATGATCAGGCTCTACGCTGACACGATTTTGAATTGGGATACTAAAGATTTGTGTCATTTAAACACAGGATCACGATATACTACCGGAGTATAAGCAGCAGTTTCCTTGCAAAAATACCCCACTCTTAATAAATAAAAAGAAACCATTAAAGCTGATAATGAGAAGGTTCAAGACCTTAGAAAACAAAAGAAGAATATGAAGGTTGACAATTCATGGAAGACAATGATGACCTAACCTTGAGACCTGAGTTGGGAGACGCAATTCTTGCTTTATGTGAGGCGTCAGGGATGTTAATGAAATCAGCAAAGGAAATATAATCACAAGTCACGACAGTTGTTTACGTTAACGCACGTTGACGTCAGGATCCTCCACCGTTTCCACAAACCAATGGCCAAGGTAGGACCATGATGTACCAGAATTAGCCATCAAATCAAAATGGTCAAGGCCGTGGACGTTGCCCTCAATGAGATCGACCCCAATGCGGACGGTGCCATAAAATTGGGCATATGACTCACACATGCAAATAGCGGGTCAGACAGGGAACACTGAAGGATCCCAAAGGCGAAAAATTGAAGGACCTTCCACAAAGCAATCCCTTCCCAGTGTGGCTCAAATGAATATTGTCTTTAGAATATGTACATATAAGCATGTACTTTACACAAACCTTTTAAATTTAATTAGTCTTAACTTCTTTGCCCAAGCTTAACTTGTCATTCCTTTTGAACCTTTATCTGTCGGCAGCTTGTCTGTTCACAGATTACTTTTTAGACCATGAGCGCCCGCTATAGCAAAATCTAGGCAATTACGTTCACTAGCTTACTTTCTATGATAGATTGGAAACGTGAACACTGTCCCCATCTACCTACATTGGTAGGTATTCCCACATACACTAAACATTACTTCTCCCTCACATTACCCCAGTCTGTACAGCACCAGACCATCCTTCAAACAGATGCATGCACACAACGAGGCTAAATCTAGCTCTACTATTACTTCAGCAGCAGCGGAGCAGAACGGAGCTAACTTACCATTTGGCCATCAACCAGGAGTAACCTTCAGGTTCGACTGGACTTTACCTTTCTTTGAATACTTTCAAGAAACTTTGTTATGTTTTGAGTTCCATTTAAAATGTATATAAAGTTGATAACCAGTTAAAAATTTAATCCCCTTCTGAGTTACAGGTGTTTGCCCCTGGCTTTATTTCTCCTCCACGATCGTGCGGATTCACTTTATTTAAATTCAATGCATTTGCATTCACCCTGCCACCTCCATAATTTATATTACACCACCTCATTATCCTTCCGCCGACACCAGTAATCTAACATGGGATTCTGTTTCGGGAAACCAACAGCCGTCACCTCCTCGATGGATGGAGTGACGGAGAATGCAACTCCCACTCTCAAAACAATTGATTATGCAAAATCCATTAACTCATCAATCAAATGTCGTGATCAGAATATCAGCCATCGGATCTTATAAGCAAATTGGAATCCGGATTGAAATAGAGGACTATAAGGCAGTTGCAATTATTGACACTGGAGTAGGACTATCCCTTAAATCATCTAACCTGGTCAATGATACCGATATCATTAATGAGGTGGGCCGAGTACAAGCAGTCGCTGCAAACGACACACCAATGAAAATTGTGGGATCCAAGCATCTACGTTTCCACCATTGCGATGATGCACATAAACCTGTGGTATGGATGGTAGAAACGACTCAACATTTGAGGAAATATATTACTTATATCTCGTATGGACAAACTGCAATAAGGTAATCATTAAAACTTTCACTTCATGCCCTGCAATATGGAAAATCTTTATTTTTCGGAAATTAGCCAGTATATTTAACGTTATTAACTTACAGGAAAACGTTCTGGACAATATCATTTCAAAAGCAGAGAAACGACAAAAAAAAGAATTCAAGAAGCAAGCCAAGGTGAGAAACCATCAGAATGCCCATATTAAAATCCATTCAAGTCCAACAAAAACTATACGTCTATTGTCCAAAATATTTTACAGGAGCTCATATTTGAAGCTAAAATAGATCTTGCCTTTGAGAAAGCGATTAAGCGAAAAGAACGGTCAAAAGACTCGGTGAGTTTACCAATTATTTAAAAAATCAATTGATTTATTATTAGTTATATCAACTTTCGTTTATCTATTTAAGACAATTCATCGTACTACGAAGAAGAAAGTAGTGAACATACCATGCATACCCAGCATTACCTAGCCAATGTAATGGAGACACCTGTGATTCTCAGAATGGCATTTCAATGATGTCCCAAAACCATGTGACATTCAGACCTCGATCGAATGACAAAATTCCAACTCCGACTGCACCACAATCGGAAAAAATTTATCAATCATTATTTATTGACATAGAGAATGGAGCCTGTGCTTCCCAGTATCACATTTCATCGAAGCCACAAAACAATGAGCAACTAATTCAGTGGGATGACGAGTTCGAACTACTGTCAATCTTAAGTAACCTTGCTCCTACCTGCAATGATAACAATTCTAAGCCAAATATTTCTGTTAATGACCTTGAAAATCACAGTCAATTGCAGACGTCGGAAAGTCGGAAATGTGCTGACACTTTAGCAGAAAAAAATTCTCACAATGATATACAAGAATAAGATGGACATGGAACCGACGCCAGAATGCATTGCAAAATTAACCGATACCGAGCTATGTCTAATCAGCCAAGTGAAGCTGTTTATGAAGATATACCATTTATGCAAAGGCCGTGCCCAGCAAGCACTAAGCAGGAAGTTGCCTTCATTTCCCACAAAGTGTTGACCAAATCATTGAGCAACTCCCATTAAGTCCTGAGTAATCATATATCGTAATAGTCAATGAAACAAATCAAGCAGGTGAAATTTTGAATGAATTTCAAGTGCGTGGGAAATATACGAAGCATTACGCTTTTTAAAACAAAATAATCCGTTGTATGCCAACATTGACATTGGTGCAATACCTGATCGAGACCAACAGATAAATCAAATAAATGGACGAAATGATGCCGATAATAACATCAACATTGAAGTAGCCCGTTTTCATGTATAATATGTCAGAAACGCCTCTTGTAGTGTTACCCCTTGTCGAAAAATGCTTGTCGAAATTTTTCTAGTCGAAATGAAAACAGCCATTTTACTACTCGAAAAGAAGTAGCCGAAACCTGGCGTTGAGAAATTAATCAGTCGAAATATTTTAGAAGAATATCACACGAACTTACAATTATCCCAATAGTTAAGATGAGACCATAAACATTATTTAAGTTTTTCTCATTTACTACTGCAAGTTTAAACTTTTTTTATAATGGTATTGATAACAGTTCATTCGAATGCAGTGACATGATAAGTGTGGCTTCCTCAATTCCTTTGTATTTTTTATACTACAAGCTGGTTTGTACTTCGTACGTGTTGACCTGTTTTTGCACAGACAATATATAACACTTCCTTTTCAATGATATCCATTAGAAATATTTTGGTACTCCAACTTTGAACGATGAATTATTTTTCATATCAACAGTTAGTTGGAGATGAAGATTCTTGAGAGACCATGATAAAACTGGAGTATTGCATGAATGCTTTGTGAAAAATGAAACTATGAAACAATTTTTTTCAAGTCATACCGACATTTGAACAATTGAGTGTTCTGAAAAAATTCGACAAATGGAAATTCGACAGGAAACTTGTTTTCGACAAGCAGATTTCGACTACAGTTTTTCGACAAGAGGTAACACTCCAAGAGGAATTTCTGACATATTATCGGGACCCACTTTCACAACCATCTACAGGATATGTTCGAATTGATTTTAATCGATCAATACTAAGAGTCACTAGTCATCAGGGATCGGTGGATGTTTTCCAACAGGAGGAAATCAATGCAGTGGAATGAGCGCATGTGTAGTTGCACATTCTTTTGTACAACCCATTGGAACTTGGAGCTCACATGACCTTGACAACATTCTTTTTTCTGGAGATCGCTACTTCGTACAATGTCGTTTTGCGTTACCACGTAAATCCTCAGATGCCACAAAGGTACTTGAAGAAGAAATCGCTTAAAATCATGGTCGATTTGTTGAGCTCAAAAGAACACTTGAGGAATTTATGATAAATAACTATCACCCCAAGCTACTTCCAATTCTACGCTGCAATACAGTTAGTGACTGGATGTAGAGCAATCACCTACTACGTAGGAAAATACATGAGCAAAGGGGAGCCTTATTATCTTAGAAATGAAATCCGCAATATAATAAAAACTTTCAAGACTGATTCCAAGTCACCGTACTTCGAACGACCAAAGAAAATTGCTAACTTAAATATTATGCACAGAGAAATTTGTGCTCAAGAAGCAGCGTGGAGATTGACTCACTTACCATTGAGGAAAAGTTTCAGAAACAATATTTCTCCGAACATATCAGCCGCAAAATCGAATTAGACTGGTGCGGAAAGACACTATACTATCAGATAAAACTGAATTCGGACTAAATATTATTGGCCGATACATGAATAGACCTGTTGAGTTAGAGAATCTTTCACTAATTGAATTTGCGACCAAAAAGGAATGCAAACAAAGATGACGATGATTTAATCGAGGATGAAACCGAAGATATAGTCAATGAAATTAATGGCGAAGCGGAACTTTTAAACAACAAGGGAAGAATTGTCAAGCGAAGATTTCACTGCGTTGTTAGATATCCCAAGTTTAAGCCTACAGGGCAACAAGACGACTTCATGTACAGCTTGATGCTTCTTTATCGCCAGGGAAAGAGCTCTGATAAAGGCTGCTCCCACAGGAGTGGCCTCTAAAAATATTCGCGGCGTAACTTTGCACTAAGCATTCTCGCTGGGCGTAGAGCAATATGGATTAGCCCAATTTTTCAAATTGGGTGGCCGTGCACTGCATCAGAAGAGGCTCATGTTTAAAGATATATGCTACATAATCCTGGACGAAGTAAGCACGATATCATATCAAATACTGCGTATGATTAGCAAGAGACTTGGTGAAGTAATGGGAAACGACCTTCCGTTTGGGGGCCCGAACATATTGATTTTTGGGTAATAACTTTTTACATTAGTTTCACATGCATTTGTTACGGTTTTTAGGTATAATTAATCTTATATATGCTATTGATTTTTGTATATCTAGAGACCATTGCCAGCTGAAACCCGTTAGAGGCCACTGGTGTTTCAACCAGCCTGAATACTTCTCGCACGAAACGCATTTTTCGATTTTGTGAACTAACAACTGTTTTACGACAAAGAGAACGAGATGATTTTTTATGCTTTTCAAAAGCTAAGCATTGGTACATTGCTACGTTCAGATATCCATGTTCTTCGACGACGACTCCTGAGTCCATCGGCACCTAATTACCAAGAAATGTTAGCTGGGTCATCAGAGTCCCCACATAGAGTCAGAGTTTACCCAAAGGTGAAACCAATTGATTTGTAAAATTGCTTGAAATTGGACGAAATTAGTAAGGCTGGTGTGCGAGTTTACACAACTAACTCCATTGATACGTTTGGAAATGGATTTCGATTTCGTCAACGCGCGCCTTTGGATCTTTTTTATAAGGATGTCCGAAAATGTGCTGGCATCCCACACACAATAAGCCTTGCCATTGGAACTAAGTACATGCTAAAATGAACCCAAGATATAAGAAAGCAATAATTTCATTTTTATTCCACATTAAAAATATTTTTACAGTTAACTTTTTAAAATGTGCTCTGCATACGTATTTCGAGAATCAATTTTACATTTATCAAAACTAGCAAATACACGAGAATTATTATTCCACCCAGCACTCGCAAATACAACATCAATGTTAACCCCAGCCTCATAAGCTTTGCTAGTAGAGGCATGTCTATAACTGTGACTGTTAAAAATACTTACATCTATACCTGCAAGATGCAGACATGATTTCAACCATCTACTAATAGTTTGTACAGAAACAGACTTATATGGAGGTTCACAAGAAATAAAAAGCTGGGCACAATCGGCTCTAACTTCCTTCGATTTATCAATGTAATTAAGTAGTGTAATAACAGGACATAACTTAACATTTTCTCTATAACTAGGTAGTACAATATTTGGTTGTGCCACACCTGGCCTTGAGGTTTGTACATTTTTACTAACTAGAATATTTATAGTACCATCTTCAATCTTAATGTCATGCAAGGAGATAAGAGAGAGTGTTTGAACTTTCTGTCCACTTAAGATAGCAAGCAAAGCTGCAGTTTCATGGTTAATTGTTTAAGACTTAATTCGTCATTGCCTGGCAAATTCGTAAAGAAAGTTAATAGTTTACCCGCATCCCATACTGTATTGTACCGCCGAACTGGTGGTCTTAATTTTCCTATTGCTTTTAAAAATCTAGTAAGTAAAGGATGCGAACCACATTGATGACCATCGACAGATGGTAAAACTAATGACAGTGCAGACCGTACTGTGTTAAGACTACTGTAACCTAACCCTCTTTTGTACAGTTCAGTAAAAAATGATAAAATGATATTAATGTTTGATTTTAGGGGATTACATTTTTTATCTCTACAATAAACTAGCCATTTATTTAATGAGCTCTCGTACTGCTTTTTAGTAGACTCAGTACACGACGACAACAAAATCTCAATCGTTTCTTCATTGATCCCTTTCTCTGAAAATGCTAACCGGATAAGACTGCCGCCATGAGCTGCAGGTCCTGCAGTGGATGCGCACTGTTAGAATAAGGACATATCAATAATTTCTTATTAGGACCCATGTACAAAATTTTAGTCTTTGCCATTGATATATAGTATGGGTACCATGATTGACTTCCCCAGTTAGGAGCTATAACAAGTACACTGGATTTTTCTGCTCTGATCTTTTGAAGAACTTTACCAACAATAGCAAAAGGGGGAAATGCATAGTAAAAAGCACCATTCCAACTTAAACTGAAAGCGTCAACATGAAAACACTGGATCTGGCATCCATGAGCAGTATTTCTTGCACTTAAAATTGTTATATGACGCAAAAAGGTCAACTTCCGGTTCTCCGAATTCTGTGCAAATATTATTAAAATATGCTTCCCCTAGCATCTATTCTGCGTTATAGCTATCAGTCCTAGATAATGCATCTGATACGTAATTATCTTTGCTCTTAACGTATGTAGCGTATAATGTAACTTGATTAGCACTGCACCACTCCCATAAGTCCTTGGCTATTTTATGCAACTGTGGGGAACGACAGCCACCATATCTATTTATGTACGATATAGCCGTTTTATTATCTAATCGCAAAAGAACAGATTTTTTAAGTAACAAACTTGCAAATGAACAAAGAGCATGTTTTGCAGCCAACAACTCTAAACAATTTAAATGCAACTGGCGTTCCTCATCAGTCCATTTACCCCTAGTATTCACTCCATTACAAGTTACACCCCAGGCAAGTAACGATGAATCGCTTAATATTACAACATCATAATGATGAGATTTTATAGGGTTAGCATGATTTAAATTTTCTAACCACCATTGGATATCATTTCTCACTTCATCACTTGAATACATACTTTGGGAGTAATCTCCCTCATTAGCATTTAACATTCTGGTTTTCTCAACCTCAACCTGTCTGGTGTACAATGGCCCATTGTAATCCCCTGGGCATTCCGCCACTAAATTTCCTACAAATTCTGCTACTTGTTTTATTGTAAATGATTTGGGTGATAAATATTGTTTACACATTTTTTGTATTCGATCAATTTTAGTGAAAGGTAATGACACGGGCATGTCATTTGAATTAAAAATTAACCCTAAATATTCAATATTTTGCGTAGGTTCCAGTTCAGATTTCTCAGAAATTATGAAACCTAAACGCTTTAATAAAGACAGCGTGCATGATGAATTATGCGAACATTTTTGCTTAGTCTCTCCAAACAGTAAAATATCATCCAGACAAATCACTGATAACAACCCTTGTGTACGTAAGTTCTTAGCTACTTCTTTCATTATTTTAGTAAATAAAAGTGGGGCAAGGGAAAATCCAAATGGTAAACACTGGTACTCATACAATTTGTTCTGCCATCTAAACCGTAAGTACTTTTTAGAACAATCACTTATTCTAACCAAGTGATATGCATCTTTTAGGTCTATTTTCACCATGTACATATTATGACTTCCAGAGAAACCACTGTTCGCCAGTCTTCCATCTTAAAATGTCTAATCTCAACAAATTTATTTGAAGGTTTTAAATTAATAATTAATCTATGCTTTATATTTGATTTGGGAACAGGAAAAATCCTTGACAAAAACTGCCCTGCTACATTGTCTACCTCTAAAACTGCACCTATTTCTAGAAGGCTTTCTACTAATTTATTAGTAATCTTAACACTTCGTTCATCTAAGTTGGGATTATCAGGAATACTTTGTTGAATTGGTAGAATTACAAAGTCTATTTTATAACCCATAATTATATTTAGTACAAATTGGTTACTTGTTATAGCTCTCCACCGTACTATATGGTCTGATAAAATACCCACATATTTACTTACACTAGTAATTATTGATGTGGGAATTGGCTGTTCGGAAATCTGCGGCCTCGCTGGAACTGGGGGCGACCTCGTTGGTGATGGTGCCCGCCGCGGTAGCTGTAGCCGGACGGGCG